>BMAO01028862.1:0-25685 GCA_019973975.1 Trichonephila clavata | reverse complement strand
AAGGTAAGAGAGCTTAAATCTTTACCGCCATGTACTTTGCCTGATTGCCCTGACCACCATTGCCCAATAACTATAAATAATGAACAAATGGAAATAACTGATAACCCTGATGAAGTTAACTCTAAAACTAAAAACAAACAAGTTAAGCGAAAGGAAACTAACGAATCTAAGGATGATTTTGTCTTTCCTAAGAAAACTGCCAGACCCTCCACCCCTATCAAAATCTCAGAACCAATTCCTATTAGTAATTCCTTTGAAAACTTAGATCAAGATATCCCTACTGAAATTAACTCCGATTCGATAACTAACACCCCTAAACCTCCACCACCAGTCATGTTAAAAGTAACTACACATTACAGAACACAAATTAAATCCATCACCGAAAAGTTCCCTGAAGTTAATTGTAAAAACTCAGGAGATTACATCAGACTCTACTCAAACACTCATGAAGAATACAGACAACTTAACACCTTCCTTGAAACAAATAATGACTTTGAATACCATGTAATACCCCCCAAGGATATCAAACCTATTAAAGTCGTTATCAAAGGTTTACCAGGTTGTACCAAAAAAGAGGACGTCACCGCAGACCTTGAAGATCAAGGCTTTAATATCACTAGCTGCCATCAACTCATATCTAAACGCACCAAAGCCCCTCTCCCTTTTTACTTAATTACCCTTCCTAGAAACAAAGAAAATCAAACAATATTTCAAATTACTCACCTCGGTTATATGCAAGTCAGAGTTGAGGGATATTCCGTTAAGGGTGTCCCTCAATGCTTCAAATGCAATAATTTCTATCATACTGCCGCTAATTGTCACCATAAACCCAGATGCCTCAAGTGTGGAAACGAGCACATCACCCGCGACTGTGAAATAAAAACAAGAATCGATAACCCATATTGCATAAATTGCCACACATACGGACACACAGCCTGCTACACCAAATGCCCAAAATTCCCTAAGCCCAAGACGGGAGCCCCCCTTATTAATAGATACAAAGGTAACACAAACACTAATGATGTTGTCGAAGGAATTTCCTACGCCAATATTGTTAACACCAATAATAACGCAAACAAAGTCACTCACACCAGAAACGAAACCAATGAAAGACAAAATCATCCCCAGACCACCCCTAACTATGACAGAAATAGTAATGACAACAATGAATCCACCTCAAATGCTCAAAACTTAATAGATCTATTTAAAATAATGGCAAATATCCTAAAACAATATCCCAAAATAACTAAAATTATCCCCCAACTCAAAAAAACCACTGATTACAAACAGCAAGCATTACTACTCCTGGAAGCTTTTCTAGACGAGTAGATGCATTATTATTAATTATTTCTAATATACCCATAATTTATATCGCAAAGTAAAAATTTTTTCTTCAAACACACCGGGCCAGGCAAAAGTACAAGACAAAAGCTCTCTTAGCCACTAGTAACCCACCTTGAAGATCCGATCCTTTCCTGCTACCCCATTGGACAGCACTCCACGAAGCCACTCCCAAGTCCTGAAAGTTTTTACTTTCACCCATCAAAGAAAACAACACCAGCTACCGTAGCACAAGATAAGGAGCGGAGGGACCTGGCGGTCCCAGCCTCTTAATAAGATTCAGCGACCAACATCCGGCATTCGCTCAGAAGCAGGTTCGCCGCAGGGGTCCTGCCTCTCGCCCTACCTCTATAATATCTTCACACACGATTTTCCCCATCACCCCAGCGTCAGCATTTGCTTATTTGCAGATGATGCTGCGGTCCTTTCTCAAGGAGCGAATCTCAACGTGACTCGTAACGCATTACAACACTACCTACATACGCTGGAATCTTGGCTTACTGACTGGAGGATAGCAATAAATGTTGACAAATCACAAGCCATCATTTTTAGAAAACACGGACGCTCTAAAATTACTCGTACACTCTCTCTATTTGACGAAGAGATCGAATGGTTTAATGTGGTTCGTTATCTGGGCCTGTTTTTAGACAGTTCTTTAACGTACAGAAATCACATCAAACACATCAGTGATAAATTCTGGGCTAAAATCCATCTCAGCATTGCGCTGGTTGGAAGGAGGTCCACTTTATCACTACAGAATAAAGTTCTGCTCTATAAACAGATTCTTCGCCCAATTTTAACGTACGTATGGGGAGCTGCGGCCCCCACCAATCTCAAAAAAGTTCAAATTATTCAAAATAAAGTGCTTAGGATGATTACAAATGCGCCCTGGTACGTTAGAAATAATGTGTTGCACCGCGATCTTAAAATTGAATCTATTGGGGATTATATTACTAAATTATCTAGAAATGTCTTCCTTACTATTCAAAATCATGAAAACCCTTTAATCAGAGCGCAAACGCTCTTCACAAATCCCAATAGTAAACACTACTACACATATAAAACTACAAAGTGGCAAAATGTTCTTCACCCACCGTAGCCAGCTCACTTGCCCTCCCCTCTAGCGCAATAGCTTTTTGTATGCACTCTAGATCAATAGATTTGCACTGATTTTCTGTATTGTATGCTTGTTTCTTTTTTTCAGCCTTTTTTTCTCCATTTATTCGCGTTTTTTAGCTCCTGCCCGACAACCTCGCTCGTCCGCTACTTTGGCTCGAATGAGCCTTTCTACCTCAGTCGGTCTTAGGCCACGCCTCCGGCCTCCCTGATTGGATCGCCCACGGCCGCTTGTCCATCCCCCTTTTTGGGACTTGTTTACATTGTAGCTCCTTCATTCTTTTTTTTTTTCTTTTTTTCATTGCCATTGAGTAAAAGCGATCACTTGCTGTCGCTCGTCATCTATCTTATTTACTACTTAGGGTTTTTTCACATCGTAGCTCTTTCAGTTTAAATTCCATTTCTATTGAGTAAAAGCGGTCACTCGCTGTCGCTCGTTATCCATCTTATTTTCGTTCGTTCATCCGGCATTCAGAGAAACTCAAGTTTAAGTTCTCCGTACGCTAACCTTCGTTCTGGAAGGTAGCTGCGGTCAACACAGTTACCTCCATACTTTTCATAACACACCCAAATGATTTCAATTAGAGCTCCAGCATTTTTCTAAATTTTTCATTTTATTTTGGTCGCAAATTCGTTTTGCATCTTTTATATTTCTGTTTTATTAAATTTCATTTCCTTCTTATTTTTTCCCACCACCCACTAAACATGGCAAGTGAATGTAAATTAATGCTCAACTAATTCAAGACAGGGGATTTAGATCTCATCCGAGATCATGTGCCCCATCAACCATTCAAAATAGTCATTTTTGAATCCATAGTTCTTTTACAAAGAAATAAAAATTGTAATATATATGTGAGGTATCGATTAACACATCTGTTTTTCAGAGTTTGACTGTGTGGTATGGACAAGTTCTACCGTAAAGCTTACTAAGGGGGCGCTACAGTCATTAGTACCCTTTTCTTCCGGTTAATGCAAAATTGCCATTGCTTTGAGCTAAAAAAAAATTAACAAGATATTTTAGAAAAGATACTGAAATAAATACTATAAAATCCTCAATATGAAATCTACAGATTTTCTTCTATCCATATAGTGAAAAAAAAAAAAGTTTCAAAAACTTGCATTAAAAATTTGAAAACTCAGTTGAATTTCGATGTTTTCCCATAGATTAACATTACACCGGAAGTAAGTGAGGGTTCCACTAAATGTTATTGTTTACAAAGTAGAACTAGTCCATAAACCTATAACACAGTGAATGAGTGAGTAAATATTAACGTCGCACCGTTCAGGGTCACACGAGGACATTTGGCGACTGACCGCGTAATTTTGAACCATAGTCAAGTGACGCGGACGACACTTGAGTTGGCAACCCCCTCTCCTAACTAACACACCACACCACGGAAGGACGTTTGAGCTCTCGACAGATTTAACGTGCATCGCGCCCCTTTTCGGCGGGTCTTCAGTGGTACTAGGCTCGAACTCATGACACGCTAGCCATGATCCGATGTCTTGACCACTTGGCTACCGCGGCCACACCTTTTACACAGAGAGATGTACAATTTTTTTAATTATGTGTAACAAATATGCATTTAGATTAGTATTTGCACAATATGTAGAAGATTTATCATTATCATCACAGGTTAGATTTATTTTATATCATTAGATTTATGTAAAAATAAATCTAAAAGTCTAAAAGACTCATGTATGCATCGGTAGGGCCTGTAAATAAACAATTAAAATTGTACTTCGTATAATGACTACATTAAAGCCGAAAGAATTTTAAAGTTTAGTTTCCCCACGTTTTTATTTGATAATATATTTTGATAATTTTAGTTCGCAGTGATTCTAATGAATACTTTTGTAAAATTATAAGTTTTCTCAAATTTTTTTAACGTAGTCTTATTGCTGTGATTTGATTAAAGTGTATTTTGTTTTTTTAACATGCTTTTATAAGTTTCACTTGTTTGTAACGAAATCTTTGAACTCGGTTTTTACCCGCTTTAAAAGGTATTCGAAATTTTGCACACTTGTCAAGGACCGATGACCATACAATAATTTCATAATTTTTTCCATTGTCCTGATCAGCATCATCAGGAATAACAATTTCCAGTTTGGCGAAAAATTCCAACTACCCTTTCCAGATTTGGGGAATAAAATATTAAGTTTCATTCCTATAAAAGCGACAACGTATGCCTCAGAAATTTCTTACATATAAACAATTGTCTAATTTTTTTGAAAATGGAAATTAAAAAAGACACGTGCATGTGATAAAAAATTTTATGTTCTGACCCAGCGAAGCAAATCAAGAAAAAAATTTTTTATATTAATTCATAAATGAATAAATGATAGTTTAAAAGATTAAAAATGCATGCTTTTATTGTAAATCCAATTAAAAAACGAAAAATAAACGAGAGTTTAAAAAAAACTAAAAACACGTTTTTATGGTTAAAGAAACTGAAATGTTATTGCTTTGTACTACATTTTTACACTCTCAGCATTTCAGAATAGAACCAGTAGAAATTATAATTGATGTGGAGCAACTCAGGTTTTTACCAGGATGGACATTAATTTCTCTCTCGGTAATCATTTTATTCCTAATTAAAAATTTATTTTTTACTTTTTGGTTCGATTAACCACAAAAGCTTGTTTTTTTTCAAGCTATAATTAATTGCCACGATGACAAACCTTAAAAAAATCTGGTGCTTCACAAACATAGTAGCAGGTGTGATTTATCAGCGTCTAGCGACATCTGGCGGACATGGACAATCACTGCAGTGTCTTCATTGATATAAGCTCCCATGACACTTCAAAACCAGGTTAGAAAATTGTAACTTTTAGTGGTGGGTCGCAGAAATTAAAAACAAAAAGTATTTAAAAAATCTAAGTAATATTACAAAATTTTTATTGCGGTAAAATGGACTTCAATACAGAAACAGAAACCACATATAAAATCAGTAAAATTTCAGAGGGTAGGTTTCCTGTTGTTTCTAATGCTACCTGTCTGAGGGTGCCAGATCGAGGTCCACGAAAACATAGTTCTTCAGAGGATTTGTGGTGTTACACAATCATGGAATTCTTATTCTTTTATCTGAACTTAATGAAGATTCCAGTAATTTCCAGTTATTGGGAGGATATTCTGTAGCTTTTTACTAAAATTGTCTTCAGTGGAAGGCCTATTTTGCTCATAAATGGCACTAGTATCAGGAACATTTAAGTTAAACAGATGTATTTTTTTTGTTCTAATATATATTTGGGGGTGTAAAAGCATACTTATTAGTATTGTAGTTAGTATTAAGTTTGTTTTCGGCCGTCCTCTCCAATTGGTGTAGAGAGCATGGCATTTCGATTCTAAACTGCACAAAGTTTTTTAAAATGAGAAAATTTATCATTTACTGCATTTCATCTTTTTCCACATATTTATTGGGAAGTATAAAAAATATACTTCAAGAGAGTTGTAGTTTAATGTATTTAAAACTATAAAAGGGTGATTCCTATATTTTGAATTTGGGTTTTCTTTCTGCCATCTCTGCGTTGAGATAATCCTAGAGAGTTCATTTCTCCAAAGTTCTTACTGCAAATGAATTGATAATTATGCAGAAAATATATATATGTATATTTTCATGGCTTAAGAAATAATACAATATAAAATAAAAAAGCAAAATAAAAACTTAGCATACAAATAAACGAATGGATAAAGTACCACTATTTTAAACAGAAAATACTTAATAAGTTAAATAATTTGACAGTAAAATTATTTTTCATGCTGCGGCGTAGAAATATAAATTACTTCCCTGCGAGGGGAATAAGTGGAACATGATACTAGATCAGGCGGTACACAGCAACTTAGGTTGCTGCAGAGATTAACGTCGACAGAAACGATGTATTAAGTTGAATGCTCTAGTGAAGATGAGGATTAAATATTTGGCAGTTCTTCCATTACGTGGTAAGGAAATTACAGGCTATCACTGTTTCTTGTCACTTGATATTTTATAAGAAAACAAATGAAATTTAATTTTAATATTTTGTAGATGTTTCAATAAAAAGTATGACAAAAGTTTCTAATTGTAAGTTGGCCACTGCATTCTTTTTCCTTAGAAAAATGGTTAATTGAAAGGAATTACACAGTTTAGGAAGCATTCGTCTAAGAAATAGAGCTTCTAGTCCTGCAATTGCATAAACCAGGATGTCGCCGAACTTTAGCGACTTGGAATTTGCTATGATAAAAGCTTTTTCTTGTTATACTGTGCTCTAATCGGTGGAATTCCAATTTAAAGAAAATCCTTTTCTACAATGTCACTTTTAACGCTTTTCAACGAAAGTTTGCTGCTCAGGGTCGCTTTTTCCAGTGAGGCACACAAAGCATGTGCCTAGGACACAAAAATTTGGAGGACGAAAAGCAGGAAAAAAATTAAATTACAGTAGCCACCTAGCAAATCATGAGAGAAGCATTTCTGCCCTTTAGAGAGTAAAGACTGAAACGAGATCTATTATGGAATATGAAATGTGCTTAACAAGTTTGATGTTGGTATGCACTCAAAATGACATTGCAATGGAAATTGATTGCAATGATGTTATTAATAATTTTCTCGAAAAATTCTTTCGTTTTTTGAAGAAAACCTTCGTTGAACAAGTACAATATGACAGTGACACAACAAAGAATAAAGACGTCTAAAAGTAAAAGACAGTAAAGCGATAAACGATGAAGTGATAATCAACAAGTTCAAATCAATTCATACAATAATATATATCAGTTGCGTAACGTTCAACCCGGCAACCCTCGCATCGCGGGGGTGGGGCAGGTTTCTAGGGGTCCGAAAAGATATGGTTTAGCAAACCTTTGCAACATCCAGCTTGGAAACAAAAACCTGACTTTGCAGGGGGCCCCTAATGTTCTCTGTTAGGCCGCTGATGTAAACTCTATAGTATAGAGTCTAGACTGTAATTGTGAAAACGATTTCATTAATTTATTGTACTGATTTACAAAAGAGTGGGTGGCTGGCTGGTTTGTCATGCTGTCAGGTAAGAAATGAACAAAAGTGACCAAACTATCTTTTTTTATGGTTGCCAGTCCAGCACACGGAGGGTCAATAGATGGTGGGTAGTGGAAAGACTCCAAACAAAAAAAAGAAAGGAAAAAGAATTAAGAGAAATCCTCCCAAACCAAAACTGGCAAGGTAAGAGCTAAGGGAGAGGGGACCTGGAAATAAAGAGGAAAGGGGCTTAAAAATTTGATTAGGGCGCTGGGAATACTGCTTATTGGTTATATGCCTTTTTATCAGCCATAACATAAACCGCTTCTGCGTCAACCATTTTTTTTTATGTGTAACATCTTTCCTCTCGATTGCTGGAGATTTGTGGGAGTGATTTCGTGAAAAGGGACGGAAATGCGTAACAGGAAGTTGGGGAAGCGCGTGCTATTTAATTTGACCAATCAGCGCTCTTGGTGGTGTCTCTTCCCTACCGTCCAGTGAAGTTCTGTTTTTTCTCCTACATTCGGGAGGGACTCCCCCTCCCCCTGCGGTCTAGGCCTTGGGATCTTTGTTTTTTTTTCTTCTCACTTTAGGATCAGAGAAGAAGAAACTAAGTCCTTTGGTTGCGTGGCAGGAGCGGACACATAACATTTCGAGGTTGGGTATTGTTATTCAAGAAATTGGGGACATATGTGAGGCAGAATGCTTATTTGAAAATGAACAAACAGTGATTTTGGTGGTCGTATACATTTCTCCGAATCAAACGGTTCAAAAAATTAAAGATTTCCTACATTTTTTACTTGTACCGTTTACCGAAGGTGGTTTTGCTCTTTTAAAAAAAACTATCACTCGCTTTCCATGATTTTGAGTGGTGATTTTAAAGTTAACTTCAGTTTGCTAGAAGCCGAGCCACTCATAGCTTTTTTGAATGATGAACTCAAGCTCGAAATGAACACAAATCGAAATGTTTCGACAATTAACAGTGGTACTGTTATTGACGCTATTTTTCAACGGTTTTAAAATACTTTGAAATCACAAGTTTTTTTGTCATATTTTAGTTATCATTATTTTGGATAAAAAAAAACTGCATTACTCCTTGTGTTAATAAAATGAAATTTTCATTAAAGATATAATTATTCAATAGAAAATTATTTCCAATCATACTCGATAAATTTTTTTCAGGATTTAAGTTGCTATTGCGAATTTACCACGATAACATGTCAGATGTTACACATCGTTACTGTAAGGCTCGTTTCTTTTATTATGTGTAACATCTTTCCTCTCGATTGCTGGAGATTTGTGGGAGTGATTTCGGGAAAAGGGACGGAAATGCGTAACAGAAAGTTGGGGAAGCGCGCGCTATTCGGTGAAGTTCTGCTTTTTCTCCTTCATTCGGGAAGGGCTCCACCCCCTGTGGTCTAGGCCATGGGATCTTTGTTTTCTCACTTTAGGATCAGAGAAGCTAAGTACCTTAGGCAGAGTCGTGGTTAGATAATGACGAACGTGTTTTTATATCTGACTTCGATTGCTGTGTACAATTTAAACGACCGGGCCACAGAGCATCTGGTGGTGCGATCTATCGTAAACAGAACAACTCACATGTTGTGGCTCCTCATGCGGATATTACTTATCAAGTGGATTGGGTATTGTTATTCTAGATATTGGGGACATATGTGCGGCAGAATGCTTATTTGAAAATGGACAAACAGTGATTTCGGTGGTCGCATACAATTCTCCTAATGAAACGGTTAAAAAAATTAGACTTCTTACATTTTAAACTTTTACCATATATCGAAGGTGGTTTTGCTCTTTTAAAAAAAACTATCACTCGCTTTTCATGATTTTGAGTGGTGATTTTAAAGTTAACTTCAGTCTGCTGGAAGCCGAGCCTACTGATTTAATCCATATTCTCCACTCCTATCTCACTAACAGGTCATACAAAGTCAAAGTCAACGACACTCTCTCAATTACACACAAGGTGAACATTGGAGTTCCACAGGGATCCTTGTTGGGACCTGTGCTCTTTAATGTTTATCTAAACGACATTCCTACACACCATGTTGAACCTCTTCGCCGACGATACAGCTATCTCGGCCACTTTTAAAAATAAAAAATCTGTTACAGTAGCGCTTAACAAACACCTGGCCCTACTTGAAAAAAATTTTAACACGTGGAAGATTAAAATCAACGTGGATAAAACCGTCGCAGTTTTATTCACAAAAGGACACACTCCAGTAACACCTCCAGTGCTCTATTCCACACCACTACACTGGTCTCAGAGTACTAGATACATAGGTGTAATCCTAGATAAAACGCTCACTTGGAAACCACACTTTATATACACTCGCGATTAATTCTGGTCTGCTCTTAAATCAATATACCCCTTAATTTGGCGGAAATCAAAAATGTATTTATATAATAAGGTACTTCTCTACACTGCTGTTTTGCGCCCCATCCTAAGCTACGCCTATACGCAGCTAGAAGCAATATCAAGATACTAGAAATTGCTCAAAATTCTATTATTAGGACAATAGTTAAAGCCAGAATTTACAACAAAAACTCCAATATTTACAAAGCAATCAAAGTTCCACCTTTCAAAAATTACATTGAAACTGTTGTTAAGAAATTCTTTGACAATCTCCCAAACATCAATAATTCAAACATCATCAACTTGGAAAATTATACTCCACTAGATCATCACAAGAGGCCTAGGAGAATTCTCCTTGACTCTTACAATCCTCCGTAATTGTACTACCTCTCATTCACCGACAGGTGAATGACCCACTAAGCAAAAATTTTCTCATTTTGTATTTATTTTCTTCATTCAATATTATATTCTCTTCGCTGCACCCCACTAGGTAATTCCCTTTTCCCTACCCCACTCTTTTATTTACTTTCTGTACAGCCATTTGAGAGGAGACTCACTAAGCTTTACCATCCAACAACAGTGCTCCCTTTCTACCAGCAGAACTGACCTCGTAAATTACCATGACCGACAGCCCTGCCTCTAACAGACAATTACGTCATCACTCTCAATCAACCTGCCAAATGGGAGTCTCGGCATTCGTTAGAGACAGCCCTGGATCTCCATCCATCATCCATCCCATCAGTTCAGTTTGGTAGAAGCTGAGCCACTCATAGCTTTTTTGAATGATGAACTCAAGCTCGAAATGAACACAAATCGAAATGTTTCGACAACTAACAGTGGTACTGTTATTGACGCTATTTTTCAACGATTTTAAAATACTTTGAAATCACAAGTTTTTTTGTCATATTTTAGTTATCATTATTTTGGATAAAAAAAACCTGCATTACTCCTTGTGTTAATAAAATAAAATTTTCATTAAAGATATAATTATTCAATAGAAAATTATTTCCAATCATACTCGATAAATTTTTTTCAGGATTTAAGCTGCTATTGCGAATTTACCAGGATAACATTTCAGATGTTACACATCGTATGCAACTACTGTATAAAGCTCGGTTTTTTTTTTTTTTTTTTTTTTTTAAGGCATTAGAACTGAAAGAACCGTAGAAGGGAATTACAGCATCATCTATTTGAACTTTTTAAAACAGAGCGGCCACATGCATTTGCTGCAATAATATATATATTTTTTTAGCCTTACCCGTTACTTTTACAAGCATTTGAGAACAGCCTGTCTATTAAAAGATACCTGTACCTAACACTTATAATTTAAACTTAAACTTATATTACTTAACTTGAATGGAGTGCAAAATGGCATTTTGGAAAAATGTTTGATTTTAAATCAAAGTAAAATTTGTGACAGTAAAATTCTGAGAAATAACAAACATATGAAACAAAATTATACAAATGTATGAACAATTTAGCTGTTCCAAAATAATGTACAATTAATTTAAAAGAAAAAGAAATTATAAATCATTTTAATCTTAAAGTGACAATTGATCCAAGAAAGTGAAACCATATGGTAAGAAAACAAACGGGCATGTCTGAGGAAAATAACCCGAATTTAGAAAATTTAAGCTGAATACAGCACAACAAAATATTGTGCCTAATACATCCAATGTAACCACATCAAAAACAGAAGGCATAATTTTTTTTATTTACATTTTTTTTTCCTTATTTTTTTGTGTAAAAAGTTCTTACGTCTAATAAAAAGGCAAATTAAGGCTTGTACTCTTCAGTACAAAAGGCCTATGAAGAGTGAACTTTTTAAATTCTAACATTAGTTTTTTTTTTTTTCTGAATACTATTCGTTTTCCAGGAATGATTGCAATGTTCTTCTTGTCAACAAATTGATAGTAGTATAGAAAAAAATCTAGAAATATACCAGAGTAAATAAAATTAAAATATTATAAAAGTAACCACTATTTTTAGCAGACAAATATATATAACTAAGGTATGTACGATTAAACATGTAAAAAGTATAGTGAATAATAGCAGTATTCGAAGTTTCCGTACGAAGAAAAAAATTGTGTGTCAGTGTGTTTGAATATTCTCATATAAAGCTTGACGTAGGAACCACGTGCCATTTAAAAGCGGTGAAAAAGCATGTTGGAAATTCAAGGTGGAAAGGGAAAATCATTTAAATGTTCCTCTATGCGTCCACCAGATGTAAAGGAAATATTAGAGCATCATCATCATCACTTTTTGAATGAAAATAAATTTTTTTCATTTTAAATTGATATCTAACTTTAGTGTATTCATATTTGGAATTGATATACATATGGAGAAATTATTGCAAATAAAATACATACGCAAACAAATTTATTAACATCTAAAATTTTTGATGCATAAATTTGACCATCATAAGATATGAAAAGAGAGAGTATAGTTTAAAAAATGTAAGTTTAAGGGGATTCCAAATGCACTGAAAAGGTAAGGACACTTAGCATAATGAAAACATAACATTTAGATATGAAATTTTTCCTAAGAATTTTATTTGCTGATGTAAATGAAGCATGGAGTGTAAAAATGTCAGAAATAGTCTAGGAATTTTTCAAATTACGAAAATACGTATCTTTGCTTTCAGAGTTTTTTTGACGCCACATTTAGCAAACCTCAGCATAGTCGTGGTAAAGGGCGCTGTTGTAGATTAAATGTATAAATGGCGCTACCAACTCATGTTAGAGAGGAGTCATGTAATGTTCTTTGTGTTGTGTACATGTCTTCCGTGTTGTCTGCAAAATAAACAAAATGACAAAAGATGAACTGAATTATTGAATAGAGAATGAAGGATATATTGGAATTATAATAGTCCACCTGACCATGGAATATAAGAACTAAGAAAATACAATAGGTGCTATACGTAAATATTTTATGTATTATGCTAGGAAAAATTATTTCACATTTTTTTCTATATTTCTGAAAAAAATCATTTGAAATATAAGAAGTGGTATTCAATAAGCAGTAATTTTTATGTAATTCGCTCTTTGTAGAATTTAAATTATGAAAACAAAATTTACAAAGCATTTGCAAATTTCATTATTCATAAAAATTTTGAAAATACTAACATAAAGTAAAAATAAAAATTGATTTTATTTAATATATTTTGAATTTCAGAATAATAAAATTTAACTCTATATTAATGACAGCCACTGCTTATCTTTCTAATTCATTTGCTAAATTATTCTTCTATAATAAAATATATCTGAAACTTCATAAGCAAAAGTTTTTTATCCCTTTTAACTTAAAATTTCGTTTCTCGTTATGTCCGTTTTAAATTAACTAAATACCTTTACAAAACAGCACAATTTTGTATTCTTATCCAAATTAATCAGAGCTAATTTTTATTTAAATTATCGCTTTAAATACGCGCGCGCGAAATTGAGAATTTAACCTACATTACACATCCTATCTAATTATAATAAACTTTGCGATTTTCATTAAGTTCTCCTTGTATAAGGGGCTACACACATTATAATCTCACTGAATTCCAAAAAAAAAAAAGAAAATGAGTTCCAGAATGCCCAAGAGAGCGCCTTTTCGGAAAAAACAAATTTCAACACAATGAAAGACCAATACAGAAACAATATTAACAATCTAGAAGAATGACGAGTAATAAAATGCAAAATCTGTGGGGTAAACTGTCAATTGTAGGTGAAAAATGTTTATATAGAGATTTGCATGCTTGAGAAAAGTGGAAGCTTTATGCAAAACGGGTTAAAGCAGTACTTCTCAAATTTTTAGCATTTGCGACTCAGTGTTTAATCCTATAATTTTCATCGCGCCCATCTCCATACAATGTATTGAATTGAGTAATTAACGTGGACGCTAAAGCTATAATTCGACCGTAAAAATATCAAGATAAGTATCAAGACCGTAAAATATCAAGACAATTTTGTATATGACAAACCCACATATGTGTGTGGAAGTCACTAGTAATTATCAAATTTGTTTAAACTTAGTATTGAGAGTTTAACTATCAAATACATTGCGGAGTCATACATTTATAAGTAGATTATAACATGGTAAATATGAATTTCTTCTGTCAGAATGTATTTTATTTTGCTTCTTTTCAGTAAATGAAGAGGCCAAGTAGTCAAGGTATCGAATCATGGCTAGCATGCCAAGAGTTTGAGCCCGCCCAGTACCACTGAAGACCCGCCGTGTAGGAGCGCCATGCACGTTAAATCTGTCGAAAGCTCAAATGTCCTCCCATTGATGTGGTGTGGTGGTTAAGAGAGGGAGGTGCGAGCTTAGGTGTCGTCCGCGTCACTCGACCATGGTTCAAAATTACGCGGTAAGCAGTGGCGGATTAAGCGGGTGTCGGACCTGGCGGCCGCCAGTGGCTCCTAGCGCTGGTAGGGGCCCCAAGCTTGATGAGTATTAAGGCCAGTGACAAACCCAACCACGCCACCTTGGAACAAGAAATGAAAAGAAAACAAAGATGCAATGAAAACCCCGCTAGAAATTTATCGAGATGTAAAAGAAATCCTAATGTAGAAAAACTTTTGAACATATTTTTAACAATACCTATATCGAATGCATCAGGTGAATGATCTTTTTTAGTTTTAGGACGTGTTAAAAATAATTTAAGAAGTACTATGGGAGATAAGAGAAAGTGAACAACATGGCCATATTATATACAGAATAAAATGTTTTGGACAAAATAGATACGGTGAAAATAATTGATGAATTTGCCAAAGAGAAATCAAACTATATAGCAAAACTATAGCTCTTAAGTAAGGGGTTTTTAATTTTTTTCTTCAGTTAAGATTTTTCTTTAGCCGATGAGTTTTTTTGTTTTTTTGAACACATTTTATTTTGAGAATTTAAAGTAATTGACTCTTTTCACTATTTAAGTTTTTCGACTCTTAAGCCACTGGGCCTCAAACTTTTTACCGCCAGGGGCCTCCAACTACCTTAATCCGCCTCTGTCGGTAGGTCACCAAAAGCGCTTGTGTAGCTAAACAGTGCGACGTTATTATTGACTCAATTTCAGTAAATGAATAAATTTTTTAAGACTACACAGTCGCCTGAAAATTTCACAATTCCCGATTTCTTTTTTTCGTGGTTTATATCATTGAGAAACTATCCAGCAAATTTCAGATGTGTTAACAAATTAGTTTATCAGTTATTTGAAGTTTTCTGAGCTATGGTTTAGGTTGCATTTTAAGGGATTTTTCCACTTTTAAATTGAATTAATTAAAAATATTTTTGAGCACAATCCATTCATTAAGTGTGAAATATATTTTATATAGAGTCATAATTCCATTTTTCTTTCTTAAGTCATTTTTTGATTGATTAATGCGATCCGGCACATGAATTTTCGAAAATTTATCGATTTTTGCTTTTTTTATATTTACTAAAAGTTCAAACATTTCTGTTTAAATTGAAATTGAAAATGAGAAAATACCATAATTAGAACTATTTTTATTAATTTTTTTTTAATGAAGCTATACTCCTTGACGCACCTCTAATGTGCCTTGCTAGGAGCACCTATGTTTCCTCTTGTATAAGTTTCTGATGAGCACGAATCCATATGATGTTCAAATGGAAAAATTAGAGTGCATTTGGCTTATTCCAAAGTGCATGGATACACGTCTTTTGGATCTTAAAAGCGAAACAGAGAAAAAAAAAGTTAAGTGATGGAAAAAGCCTAAAATGGGGTCGTAACCGATTCACCGACTTTTTTATATAAAAAATTCAGAGGTATTATGGTGTAGCTATTAAAATAATATCAATGATCTATTTAAACAGCATGAAAACTGCTGTTTGGGCTGTTTATTTTCATCTTCTGTCTCCAAATGAGAGCCCTCAACATGGACTGTGTCCTCCTATTATAAATGCCGATAGTGACAGATAAAAGGAACAAACAAGGCCGGACGTGTAATGCGCAATTTCGTTGGCCGCACCTATTCCTAAAATCTACAAACAAGGATGGGTTACTTTGATATTTTTGGCCTCTTTTTGAAAATCGCCAAGTTCATCGTTGGCTTAATTGAACCTACTAAAATCATTCTTGCTATAGCGCTCGTGCTGGAAGGTTCGTATATAAAATTCTAGCGGGGAGATTTATTGATTAGGTATTTTATAACTTTGAATTATAATGTTTGATTGTTACATTTTTTTGCAGTTTTTATATTGTATCAATTTCCTGTTAAGTTTTCCATCATTTTAACATATTTGCTGATTTATGGAATTTCTAACTTATGTGAACAACTAAAAACTTTGATTCATAATTTTGAATTATTATTATTTTACTCTTTTTATATTGTATTTTTATTTTATTTTGTGCTTTGATTTGATGTAATTAACATTTTCCGTTCATCGACTTTCTAGCTTCTGCCGTGTAAAAGCTCGATTCTCCGATCACGTGAATGTAAGAATTTTATGCTTTGATTATTTATAATGTTTTAATAATACGTTTTAAAATTTCCAGGTATTTACCATTGTAGTAGATTCATTATTTTTTTAGTTCCTGCTGGGTGATTGCCCCCTTGGCGGATCTCGTGAGTATAAAACTTTTTCTTGTCGTTAAATCGAAAGTTCTATTGATTGTTATGAAAAATTAGCGTAAATATATGAGGTAAATTGTTTGGCTAAATTTTTAAATGATTGTGAGAATAATAATAGAAAATATAAATTTTCTGGAGGTGTTCTTGTAAAAGAAGGGTGCCCTGCTAGGATCCTACCAAAGGTAATAACACTATTCTTAATAAGAAAATACATTTATTTAATTAAAGTAAGAAAAAAATCATTATTGGAATGTATTATCTATTGCAAAAAATTTTATACGAATCACATGTAAAGATCTACACAATATGTTGAGATTTAACTTTCCCTTAACCTTTTCCATATCATGAGTGAAATTGTAGATTTAGATATTTAACACATTTGCTAACATGTGAAGCTTCCTAGACATATAAAAGAAAAACTAGTTGTATAGAAATATCAAAGATTCTATATTCCAATTATTAATTTAATATCTTGGTAGAATCACTCTTTATAAAGACTATTAAGGGATCAGTATAATATATTTTTCAAAGCATAATCAAGCATTTCAACTGGTTTATAAAACTTGTATAGAGTTCATTAAAGCTAATCTTGAAATGGGTATTGAAAAATCTTCGCTATTAGAATATGTATTCGGTTAATAGAAGTTTAATTGTACTTGACTAATAAGGAATGCTTTACTCTGTTGCTCATGTTATTACTAATAAATTAAATACAGGAAATATGTATTGTGTTTCAACATTCTGAGAGAAAGGGTGCCCAGTTAAAAATTAATTGCATTACGCCTTCAATGCACTTGGAAAAATGATTAAATGATCTTGTTTTCCAATTTTGAAATGCGAAGGGAAATTTCTCTAGTACTCATTTGGAAGGAATAAGTTCAATCAGATGTAAACAAATAATGGAAAATTTTAAAATTGCATCGACTGATAAAAAGCCTGCTTTCAATAAATATTTTGATGATAATTATTGTAATTGTGCCTACTAATAGTATAAGTCACATCATCTACTTCTGCATGCCAATACTGATAAAAATATATATTGTTAATCTATATTCACAATACATGAATGTCCAATTATTTTAAAATGAAAATTTAACTGTTAGCAGATAGTTTGTTGAAAATACAGCATGACACATATTTAGCACATTATAGAATTTTAAATGGTACTCTCCCCAGTTTATATCCTCACAACCTATTTCCATTTCAAAATGAATTGAAGATTCCTGACAGATATTTATGACCAGGCAACAAATTCTTGGTTTGTAAAATCGTGGACTAATGGAGATGTATTTTATGTTGTTAAAAAGATTATGGTAGCATTTCCGAAAGAGGCTATGTGTGTGTGTGATCAATGCCATTACAGGTGTGTAAAATTATCATGTTCGGCTTGGTATACATGTGAATGCTCAGATAATCATGCACCATGTAAACATATTAAGTTCATTCTTAAATTGTTTGAGAGATTCCATGTTGTTGAAAATGTTGAATATACTTCTTTCCATATCTCAGATAGAAAGTGTGGTATGGGGTCTTCCGCCAAAGAAATATGTAATGACATAAGAAAAACCAGGAGACTGAACTTCTACTTGTAGTATTAAATTGTTTATTGCAAGGTAAAATAGTTCAGGAACAATTGTCTCAACATGCAATTCAGTAAAAGAAAGGTAAAAAGTAATTACTAAAGAATTATTTACCTGATCCTCTTGTACCTACCTCCCAATCAGCATTTAAACTAGCAGTAAATATTTAAGCCAACTATTGGGGATATAAAAAGGAAAGCTCTGAAATGTTCTTTTTTTAGTTGTCAAGAAAGAAAACATTCAAGCTCAGGCAAGTCAGCATTACTCAATTCAAAAGCTATTTGCAAAAAAAAACTTAACTGTATCTTTAACACCTGATATATGCTTGTAGTGGAGTTGTTTTATGTTTTCCAAGACATTTAGCTATGTTTTTATGGGGTAAAGTTGTTGTATATTTTTATATCAGATGAGGAGGTAAGTAATTATCAAAAATGACCAAATTTTTGTCACAAATGGCTTTATGACAGTATATTACAAGTATATAATTTAAAAATCATGCAGGATAGAGATTCCATTGCATTTGAATGTTACCACACAAATTTTGGAAAGTGATGGGAATATGGTAATTTTTTATATCATTAATTCTTAATAAAATTTTAGGCAGAAAAATTGATTTATACTTTTGGAACATACGAATTTAGAAATTACATGTATACTTTTTGCAGGTAAGTGTTTAATATAAAATATATAGAATCGGGTGATGTTAATGCTTGCTATCAATACAAGCAAAACTATATACTAAAGTAAGTAATATGTTTTAACTTATGTGTAAATAATTCTTAATAATAAATTATTCATCATTTTGATAATATTTGTGCTGTTTGTTATACAGGAATAGAGCTTGAAAATCTGCCTTGCCTATATAGAAACAGGTATTTCATCCATATGTTACATTTCATGGGTGATGAGGAAAGTGGTACTGAAAGTAATGATATAATGTGATTGTCTTTTTTATGGTATAGATGAACTAATAAGGATTTATTTATTTTTTTGTCCAGTAATGGACCAGTTTTTGATATACTATTTGTTTTATAAATACTTTAAATAGTTTTAGTTTTTCAGGTTGCTTTATATGTGTTCTGTGTATCAACCAGATGAATGAAGTAAATATTCTTACATCTCTGAAAGTCTTGAATGACTTTTTGATCTTAAAAAGTGCTAGATGGAATTTTCAGCTGTGGTGACATATACATTATAATTGCATCACAGTTGTGAAAGACTTTCTAAAGCATTAAAGATTGTGTAATGTAATTAATTATATATATATATAGTAAGTAATATTTATATGATGGGAAATGCAATACAAGTTAATATTTTATTTAGTTTTAAAAGCAATCAAATGTCTACTTTTTTTAAGACTGTCAACAATATTAGTTACACAACACTTTTTAATACAGTAGGTATAATCCAAAACCATTTGAAAAATACAATGGTTTGTGCAGTAAAGTAGCTTAAAGAGTGGTGCATTCCATCTTATGTCAAAGCGGTACAAGTAATAAATTTTTCTTAAATCGAAAAACCTTGTATAGTTGATTTTTCATAATTTTTACAAGTTCCATAAGTAAACAATCATTAGCTGCATAGTTATTTATATTAAAATTTTAACATTTACATGCAACATAAATACATTTAAGAAAAAAAACGTTTAACAGTACATGTTTTGTAAAGAAATTAGGAAACTGTATTTCTTTTTTTTTAAAGGTATAAAGTATTCATTCAGTTTTGAAATCCTAGAAATATTATGTAAGTCAATTATTTCTTTGCTACTTTCCATAATAAATGATTCTGTTGTAGCTAAGTTCATCAAAATCGTTTCCTTCAACCACATAAGTTATACTAGAATCCTAAGAGGGTTTTCAGATAAAAATATAACTTAGTTCTTCGTTTTGCTAGTTATTTTTATAATGCTTGATACTCAGCTTAACAAATATTAATTTTTTTAAAATACTATTAAAACTTCAATATTTTCGCGATTTATACTTTTGTATTACTATTTAAAAAATTTTCCAGATGTGCTAACTTTTGAAGACTTTCAGAAATATATAAAACTTTCAGCTAATTGATGAATTGAGCCTTCACATAACAAATAGCGATCTTACATCGATAGATTAAATCAGTCGCATTAAAATAGAAAGATAGCTTTTTATTGAACCTCGTAAAAAAGTTTGTTAATGTCTGTCTCAATTGCTACTATTACTTATTCAAAACTTGCATAAAGACTTCTATTTTTCTTTGGTGATCTTTTTGACAATCGCATCGTTCTGATTTTTAAAAAAATGTATTAAAATAATTTTATATTATTATACTAATATTTTATTTTAGTAAAATGGTGAAATTCCGTAGAACTATTAATCTTGGAAGGGTTTTATTTGAAATGTAAGAAGATATTGCTGCAAAATAAAAGATTCGCAATAATATACTTTAGTATTCTAATGATATATTTCAATTATTGTGAGATGAATGAAAGAAATGCATTTATTAATTTCAGTAATGAAACATGTAAAACGAAATACAAAACAGGGTCGGATGTGTGTAACAAGACAAAATTTGCTTGATAGTAAATTGAGAGAAACTCAGGAACGATCACAACAATCTCATATTAGAAAGATTTGTCTGATGATTATAAAAAAGAATTCAAACAACACCTTATTTATTATAAATTTTCCGATAAATTTCTCCGAAGTTTCGGTTTTTTTTTAATATCTAACTATTGGATTCAGTTTATTGATCAGCAATAAAATAAAGAAATGTTTAAAAAATTTGCTTAGTATAAAAAATGCATAAAATAACAATTGAATACTATGAAATTAGAAACCTGTGTTGCTCCATGACCCAATCGATCAATTTAAAACATTGTCAGCATATATATATACCTGATAAGATTTGGGCTAAAAAAAACAAATTAAAAACTTCCTTACTGAGATCACTATGTACCCTAAGCTTAACATTTATAAAAACAAAATATAGACCTTTATAAATCGTTTCTAGGTTTAAAAAGAAAGAAGGGGAGAAAAAAAATTGTTTTAGCGAAATGATTTTATGTTCATTGCAACAATAAAATTAATTATTTGTTAGAATTTTTTCGATAAATATCCGAAGTTTCTCGGTACTTTTGGCTTCCTAATCATTAAATTAAATTCTTCAATTAACAATAAAATAAAAAGATATTTATTAAATATGCTCAATTATATAAAAAACAACGCATAAAATAACCATTGAATACCATGAAATTAGGAACCTGTGTTGCTTCAAGATCTAATCATTCAATTTTAAATACTGTTAACTATACACTCTTAAGGCGATATGGTACCATCTTCACAATTTTTTTTTACTTTTAATATTTGGTTTTAATTGCATTTTATAAAGGTTACTATTTAATAATAATTCCATTGCAAAATGTTTGTAAAATTTAAATTTTTTTACATTTTTTAAATCCCTAAGGCTTTTTAAATATTTTCAAAAATTTTTTTCCAAGTGTCTTATAATATACTACATAAAACTGTGCATGGGTTTTTTTTCCTGCTGCTGCTCTTTAATTTTTTATTAATTTTTTTATAGTTAAACTTCCAAAAATTCCCAAAAAAACATTAATTTTGATTTTGAAATTTTTTAGAAAAAGTACTAAACACACACATGTTAGAGCTAATCCTATGCACAGTTTTACAAAACATACATTTCAGAACATGTATAAAAATTTCAAACCCATACTTCAATTACCAAAAAGGCCTTAGGGTTTTGAATAACAGTATATGTACAAAAATTCAACATGGAGAAATATGAGTTTGAAGTTTTCATTCCATGAATAGCATGATATAATATTCATCGAATAGTCTGAAACTTTTATGAAATGTTAATTAGCTTATTTAAAACTACTTACCATAAAAAAATTGTAGAACAATTAAACAGTATACTGCCGTAATAAATATATAGAAAAAAACGAATGAAAGATCAATATTTCATAAAACTTTATCTTAATAATTATAAAAAAAAAATACACACACTTCAGAGCTAATTCCAAGCTCAGAGCTAATGCACAACATGTACAAAAGATGTTTATGACTTTATTTTTTTATTTCCATGATTTTAAAAGCTTCGCATGTTAAATATTGTACACGAATAAAAGCAAAATCAAATAATTTATAGATAAAATACATCAAAATCTAAGAACTGTATATGTGCATTTGTTTAAATAAATATCTTAAAATATTTTAATAAAAGTGTTGAATCTCGCACGCATGGGATATATATATATCACCAAAAACAAATATATAAAAATGGGGGAGTTTTTCTATTCTTGCGAATTAGATTTTTAATTACCCGAGTTATCAAAATGAGATTTAGTATTTGTGCTTTGGGAGTATCCGTTTTGAAGTTTTAATTTCATTCATAATAATATCATAAAAAGCACGCACACCTTTTAAATCTTGACCAAATCCATTTGATCTTCCCAGTAAATAATTCACAAACTAGAATTTTTGCATGAATTGCACAATTCTTTCTTAAAATGATTTATTACTGCTTGTATAATGTCAATCTCATTGAAGCGTATTAGAAAAATAATTAATTCATTTTTTATCAGGCTCTTTTCTAGCAGATAATCTGAAATGTAGGCTGTTTAGCGTCAAACATTGCTCCATTACTTTAAGAAAAATGCAGGTAAAGCTTTGAAATTTTGCAGGCATATTTATAAAGATTCGGGGTATCAAATAAGCCAATAAAAAAATTTCGACAGTTTAATGATTTTTAGTGTACCATATCACCTTAATAAATTTCGGGAAGAAAAGAAAATGCTTGAGGCAATTATAAGCGCAAAATACAAACATTAACAAATCGTTTCGAGGATTAAAATATATTTATTTTTACGTATATATGTTTAGTTAATTGATGTTATTTTCATTGCAGCAATGTACGATTAATAATAATTGGATTATTCCAAATGAGATATAATGGAAAAATATTTTTACTCGTCAAACTCAAAACTAAATCGCCAAAATCATAAAAGTACGTTGAACTTTCAAGATACAGCTGTGGAAGCAGTTCAGTTATTTGGTTATCTTTCAGCAATGAATTATTTGCTGACAATCCCTGATTTTGGGATACGTACGGTTCCAGATGTTTCGAGGGAGTGGTCTTCATGTAAAGGTTTTAGAAAAAGCAGTTTTGTAAGTTTGACACAATGAGAAAAATGTTGTGTTAAAGCTTGAGCGTAGAATCAAGGCGATCTTGAATGACTGTGCCGCGAAACCTTCCATAAACACTTCTGTCATTCTATATGTGTTAGTTGTTAAACACAGATTTATATTTGTACTGAAGACATCAGTATTTGCTTCGTCATTTAATTATTCACCAAAATGATTGAAGATAAAAAATTTCTTACACATTATAAATATTTTAAATATAGTGATATCACATTTAAAATCAGATCCATCATAAAATAATTTGAATCAAATATTATTCGAAATAAGCTTGCAATTACGAATTCAATCAAAAAAGTTCTGTATAAAATCTACATAGTATAATTTGAAAAGTATTTCTTCATATTTTCCTCGCGTTCGCATAAAATTGAATAACGAAGAAGAAAAAAAATGTGCTTGAATCTTTGCTATAAAATTAATGTGTAACATTATTGCAATGAAAACATTTTTACTTGTGATAAATGTTGAGTAAATTTATTTGAAAATATATCACTATATTTTTTTACTTATAATTGCACGGAAAACTTTTTTAATAAAAATGCAATTAGTTATTTAACGTATTGTTAATGTTCGAGATTTGAAACACTAGCAAGTATTAAATTATTCGAAAAATGGAACTACTAAATAATTCAAATGGTACCTAGTAATGAGATATGCACAATACTATTTCGAAGTTCTGAAAAGACATAACTATTTTGCTCGAAGGAATAACTATCAAAAATGCTAAAAATTATAAGTACAGACACAGGGGGGGGGAATTCAAACAAATACAATGATATAAAATTTTTCATGAAAATAGCTCACACATACCTTAGCTGTTAATATTTTTGTTTTTAATGAGTTTTTCTTTCTTTCTTTTTAGATAAGTTTCTAAAAACAGGTATATTTCCGAATATATCAAAAGAAAAATTTAAGACAGATGGTAGAAAATTATTCATAATTTCAAAAGAAATAAGCTGTATGTTTCAGAGAAAGTACAAAAAATCTTTTTAGAGATAATTGAGTATTGTTGCATAGTTGCGATTTATTATAAAAAATTACACAAGAGAAACAAATTTGCTAATTATGGATGAATAGCACATAAACATTTCGGTATATTATATTTTCATATGTGAGGAGTTTTTTTTTTTTTTTTTTCATCCGTAGTTTTTATAATATTTTCTAAGATAATAGAGCTTTTTTCCAAAAAACAGAGTATATTTTATTTTATGAAGAATAAGATTTACATGTTTCGTATATTATTCATCTGATGCAGTCTAATAAAATGTATTACGGTGCCTTTATATCATACTTTATTAATAAAATTTTTGGTAAAGAAAATTGATTCATACTTTTGGAACAAACGAATTAGAAAATACCTGTACACTTCTATTGCAGGTAAGTGTCTAATATTAAATAGTGGCCGCGGTAGCCAAGTGGTCAAGGCATCGGATCGTGGCTAGCATGTCATGAGTTCGATCCTAGTACCACTGAAGACCCGCCGTGTAGGGAAACGATGCGCGTAAAATCTGTCGAGAGCTCAAACGTCCTCCCGTTGGTGTGGTGAGTTAGTTAGGAGAGGGGTGCAGCTCAGGTGTCGTCCGCGTCACTTGACCATGGTTCAAAATTACGCGGACTGTCCCCAAAAGCCCTCGTGTAGCTGAACAGTGGGACGTTAATATTCACTAACTCACTCACTAATATTAATAAATATATTGGATCAGGGATATTAATGCTTGCTATCTATACAAGCAAAAGTGTATACCAAAGTAATATGTTTTAACACGTATAAATAATTCTTAATAATAAATTATTCATCTTTGCGATATTATTTTTGTTATTAGTTATAAGGAATAGACCTTGAGAAATTTACCTTACCTATTTAGAAACAGAGGTTTTGCATCCATACACGGATATTTCATGGGCAATGTCTAAAATGACGGTGAAAGTAATGATATAATGTGATTGTCTTTTTTATTAGATAGATATTTTAATAAGAATTTGCTATTTTTTGTCCAGTAATAAACCATTTTTTTATATACTGCATTTGTTTCATAAATACTTTAAATAGTTGTAATTTTTCAGGTTGCTTTTTATGTGTTCTGTATATCAACCAAATATATGAAGCAAATATTCTTGAATCTTAGAAAGTCTGACTTTTTTATCTCAAAAAGTGCTAGATGGGATTTCTTGCTGTGGTGACATGCATTTTAATTGTATAACAGTTGTGAAAGACTTTCTACAGTACTAGAGATTGGGTAATGTAATTAATTGGAAAAAAATATTTATATGATGGGAAATGCAACAAGTTAAAATTTTATTTATTTTTAAAAGCACTCTGCTTTTTCTAAGACTGTCAGCAATATTAGTTACACAACACTTTTTAATACAGTAGATATGATCCAAAAGCATTTAAAAAGACAATGGTTTGTGCAGTATAAAGGGTGGTGTAACAAATTTTATTGAAAAATTTCCTTATTGAGATCACTATGTACCCAAAGCTTAACATTTATAATCTTCATAATTGTTTCTATATTCAAAAAGAAGAAGAAAAAAAAACATTTTTT
>BMAO01028861.1:0-24459 GCA_019973975.1 Trichonephila clavata | reverse complement strand
TAAAAGAAAATAACAAGAAGTACAATCGTACTTGTTGGCTAATACTCAACTTCAAAGCTTTTTGCTTCTGCCAGGGTATTAGATATTCAGCTAGCGTACGAATCCGTAAACTGTCGTTTAATGTTGAGTTCCAATGCATATTGGATGTCAACAACAAACCATTTTCACTCCAAAAATATGTAACAAATATGTATAACAGGGCCGTCCACTATAATACGTAACAAATTACTTTTCCTGAAAAAAAGGGGGAATTTGGTTGGAGAGCGGGGGAAAAAAACTCTTAAAAACCTCGTTTAGGATTCATTTTTTAGACGTTTTGACATCCGGTGCACTTGGAAGTTTTTCTTTTTCTGTGAAAAAACACAGTCGATTTTAGATCAATAGCGCTTTGGACAAAAAGATTGATTCCTAAAAATAGAAAATGAAGAAAAGTGAGTTTAGGAAGAAAGAAAAATAAAACTGGAAATCCCTCTCCCCCCTCAGGCAAAATTTTCGCTTCATAAACTGACAAGTCATTTTTTCCTATGTTTTTTTTATAGATAGATTTGTTTTATTTATCGAAAATATTATTTTTTTTCATGGGTCCTTTTTCTTTTTCAGTATATTAAGAGGTCAATGAAAATATTGCTGATTTTTACCATTACTTTTAATTAATGGGTTATTTTGCATCGAAATACAAGTTATGCGAAAAAATGTTTTTAAAGTCAATTCCTCTATTTAAGTTAACAAAGTAAAATTTTATTTTAAATACTTTTTATTAAATAATTACAATTAATATAAATATGTACATACATTTGACAGAATTACAAAATTAAGTGGCGAAATAGAAAGGTTGGTGTTGGGACTATTATTTTTGTTTGTTACTATGTATTCATTCATAAATCAGATTTTCAGAAATTAAGCCATCCCAGGTTGGACTCGAACTCACGACCTTTGGATTAGAAGTCCAACGCGCTACCCATTGGGATACAGGGACTCAACGAGTCCCTCTATCCCAATGGGTAGGGTCCTGTATCCCAATAGGTCCCCTGTACTCAATCCTTTTTATATATGGTGTTAGACTATTATTTTTGTTACTATTTATTCATTAATTAATTCTAATTAATGAATTAATATTTGAAAAAAACTATATATTAACATCAAGTGTCATCAACACTATAAGTTTTAAAAAATGTATTTGAACTTGAGTGGATCAGTAAAAAGTATTTTACTAACGATCGAAAATTTGAACAAGATTTATATATATAAATAAGTAATATATATAAAAAATAAAATCAGTTCCTACTTAGGTCAACAAAGAAATATTTTATTTTAGTCACTTTTTATTAAATAGTTACAATTAGTATAACTATGTATATATGTATGACAGAATCACAATATTATGTGACAAAATAGAAAGCGATTTTCCATTTTACTTTCTATATATGCTGTTGGACATTTTTTTTAAAATTTATTATTTATTCATTAATTAAATTCAATTATTCTAATAAAGTACTTAAGTAAAAAAGAAATCACATTCTCAGAAGTTACGTTACCCCAGATTGGATTCGAACCCACTACCTTTGGATTATAAGTCCATTGCGCTACAGGAACACAGCGAACGATTGTTTTTTCCATATATGCTGTTCGACTATTATTTTTGTTTTTTACTGTTTATTCATTTTTAATTTAATTAATGAAGTAATATTTGAAAAAACTGTATTAACATCAAGGGTCATCCACTAAAAGTTTAAAAAATTGTATTTGAACTTGAATGGATGAATATAAAGTATTTTATAAACGATTGAAAATTTGAAAATAAATATATATAGAGAGGGAAGTGTGAACTAATAGTAGGAATTGAATAATATGCTTTTTGATTTAAAAGATTTATTTTAATGGTGAATATACAAAAACATAAGAAGGATTTCAAAGATGCAGCTACAAAAATTATCACGTTTCCGAATTCTGCTAGATATTGATTGATTTACAAAAGCGATGGTCGTGCTTTTTACGGGCGTTGGCCAAAGGGCAATAAATTTAATATAAAATGCAATAAAGGCTGAAAAAAACGATGTGTTCCCAATTTTTTTAATATTTATTAAATAAATGAAGTTGCTCCACGTATTTCTTGTTATTTCGACAAATATTTCGATTTAAAAGTAAAAACAATAGAAATTTTTTAATAATTTTAGACGTATTTATTAGAGACAGCTTTATTTTAAGTATGCAACAGTAATTTTTCAATTAATGTCTTAATAAATTCTCACATCTATATATTTACACACACATACACTTCTTTGGATATTTTTGTACATGTAAAAAATGTAACATATATATAGTTTTAACATTTTTTAAACATTAAAATTATAAATTTCTGTATATCTTAAAATCTGCGATGGCCTCTCAGAGCCTTTCGGTCGGGTACATTTGGTTCACTGTTTGTAGTTTTCCCGTAACTGATTTGCACAATATTTAAATTAAACTTAAAGAGCATTTTGTATTTTATTATTTAATAATATTTAAAGTAATATTAGGATAAATACTGAATTTTACTGTCAGAAACTTTAAAACATTCTGGTTGGTAAATCTTTGAAATTTTTGCTCTTTTCGTAAGAGATTCCAATAATCCATGTTCAGACTAGCGGCGAGTTAAAACTTATATACATGGAATATATATGGTTGTCACTAATTGGTTGAATAGCGAGGATGTTTCAAATAATACATAACCGTGACAGAAAAAAATGACCTTATAAAAGGTTAAGAGCAGATTTGATACAAAATTGTGGCAACTTGATACAAATCTTTATGACGAACACCACTTATTTATTCACAAAACCAAATAATCAATGATATATGCAAAGGGTCTCAGGGGTATTAACTTAGTCTCGGGGAAGAAAATATAAACAAATTTCAAATAGATATAATTCTTTGAAATTAAAATGTAATAATTTGTATCTTTTACATATTATTTATAAAGGAATGAGGCTTCAGAAAAGTGTAAAACGTTTTAAATATCATCTTAACTTAAAAAATTGTAAGAATATGAAAATAAGAAACATTTTTTTAAGAAAAATTAATTAAGTTTTACGTGTTACGCATCATATTTTCTAAAATAATAGATCTAATCACAATCAATAAGCTGATTTACAGAATTAAATGTATCCTTAGTAAACTGTAGCTATTTTTATATAAATATAATAATAAATTATATTTTTTAAAATAAAAAAAATACATTAATTTTTTTTAATTTCAATATTTTTTAAATATTTTGAAATACAAAAGATATATAATACTAAAATTAGGTAGGGTTTAAAAAGTAGGTTACATTTTATAAGTTTTATACATCAAAAACTATTATTTTAGAAAATAGCTTGCGCAACGTAAAATTTACTTAATATTTATTGCAGATGTGTTTTTTAATTTCATATGCTTATAATTTTTAAAAGTATGATTATAATTTAAATATTTTGTATTTTTAGAAACCCCATTCCTTTATAAATAAGGTGTAAAAGATTCGAATTATTTCATTTTAATTTCAAAGAATTATATCTATTTGGAAATTGTTTGTATTTTCACCACCCGAGACGAAGTTAACACCCCTGAGACCCTTTTAAAAAACTTTTAAATTGCCATTTGAACATTCATGTACACAGAAATATCAAAATGCATTAAAATAAGCTAATCTTGAATTAGAAAAAGTCTAAAATGTGTGTTTAATTTTGTGATAAAATAAAAAATAGTAGCATTGTATTGAACTAAGCAGTTTGGAACAAGACAGTCCAATACCGAATAATCTTTAAGTTACAAATATAATAACGGCACGGCATTTTAAATAGTAATTACCATCTTAAACCTTTAATGACAATTAAACAATTACCATCATTAACTTAATCGAAATCAAATGATTCGATTCACCCTTGCTAATTATTTCAAGTAGTGAACTAAAGCCTTATCTAATTTTTCTCCTCAATTAAACTAAACGGCTATATTATTTCCTCTTTGCAGTAACAGATGGCTAATGCATACACATGCACGAAAGCACCAACACCCGATATACGGTCATGCATACAAATTGTATGCATCGCACCGTAAACGCACGCTTCCAGCTCAAAACTTGATTACCGACGCCGTGTCAACGTTGGGCCAGCTTATCTTCCAAATGCGGTTCTTTAGCGAGAGAATACGAGCAGACGATATCGTCGCGTTGCCAGCTGCCACAAGACAAATACCGCCTTCGCTATTTTTGATCGAACGATATTAATAGTGGGATCATAAAGTATGCATTTTATGGCCGGTGGGATGGGAGATGGTAGGTTCTCGTACAAAAGGTAATATTTTAGCATTTGTCGCGTGATAATCTGCACTCGGCGACACTTTATTTTTTAAAAATTATGAGGTGTTCGAAATTTAAAAGCTTTATGCTTCGTGATAAAATTATCAAGAGGGGGGATTTGGATTCTTTTCCTTTTTATTTATTTAGTCAATGGTTCTGTATGTTTATGTGTGGAGTATAAAAGCTGTTGTACGATAGAAAATATGTACAGAATAAAAGCAAATGTGGGTTTGAATAAAAATTATGCAGTTAGTTGACTAAAAATACTTTTCATAACGACATCATCTAAAAATAGTTCTTAGTTATGCTTCTAAAAAAATTGCATTCATAAACTTTTTATTAAATTCATATATTATTTATAATTATTTCTTATTGAGCATTTTAAATGGAAAATAAGATCGAAATGTAATTTCAAAATGTTTCCCTTTAAATATATCAAAAATTTATATGCAAGAAAAGAATATTTATATGTATGTTAAATACCTTCTGGGTAAGTGCCATAATTTAAACTCATGAATTAACTAGCCCTCCTGTTGCGCTGGGTATTTCATGTTGTTGTATGACTATGTATTCTTTTTATATAATCGTTAGCGTCAAGCGTTTCACTTTACAGAAATTTGATTTGAATAATTTACTCGTTTTACTCACTTGGAACACTTTTTCTCTCATGGCGACATGTTTCAAAAATACAGGGTTTTTTTTTCCAATTTGTCTTATGTACGCGTTTCGAATTTGGAATAAATTTTTTAAGAGAAAATTCATTCTCGTCTTATATTCGGAAATATACGTTTTATATACTTCGGTATATATCATGTTAAAAAATAATTATCATTATGGCAGTACAACTGCTACAAGGTTTGCCTGGGTTAGAAGTATATCGACATATATTAATTTTGGAAGAATATATAAAACATAAAATATTTGCTGGACATTTCTTTTAAAAAATAAATTTGAAACTTAAGTATGCAAAACAATGACTTATACATAATAAATAACAGATAAAAAATAATAAAAATTATTGTTTTTTTATTTATTTCTTATTTCTCTGCCTTATACGTTTTATTAACCCCTTAACTGGTTTGCCCGTACACCGTACGGGCTACCGAAAGCTAGCCATAACCGGGCTGTTCGTACGATGTACGGGCATTAATATTATCAACGTACTTTCTTTGATTTGCGAGTATTTTGAATTCTTATGGTGATATTATTTTGTGCTAATGCTTTTAAAAGATGCAGGGATTGGTAAGGCAATGTGTAATTTGTTGCTTTAGAAGAAATGAAAATGGAAAGATAATCCAAGAGAGCCGATATTATATCTGTCTTCATTGCAATATAAAACTTAGTATTTTACCATGGTTCAAATTGTGTGTGCATATATAAATGTACCACACACACAAATTCCTCAACCGTTTGAAAAATGTATGAACATGAAATTTTTTTGTAAGTATGAGAGATATTCTCTTAGAATTTTTTGTATGAAACATTCTTCATAGTATGCAGATTGTACTTGTAAAAAGCAAACATGTAGGGGTTTGTGTGTTCCACAATTATAAAATAAGAAATAGTGTGAAAACTTTAAAATTGTAACAAAATAAAATTCTTCTATTTTCGTATTCTGTTAAGTATTACTCTTAGTTATAAGCAATAAGAAAATGTGTCATTTTTTGGAACATTTTGGGCAAAAAAGTTGACCGCTAAAGGGGTTAAAGTGCATCAGTCATTTTACACGGCGTGTCTTCCGTAGTACTAGGACAAAAACCCAGGACTCGACAATGCAAGTCATTAATTCGTGACCATGGCCAATCGGCTGTTTTGGATGACTGTTTAAAGCAAAATATTTGCTGGACATTACTTCAAAAAATTAAATTTAAAACTTAACATGTAAATCAACCGCTCAGATAAAATAAACATTACATGAAAAATATCTAATTAATTCAATTTTTATTCGTTTATCCCCTATTTCTCTACTTTACATTTCTTTTTATGAACTTTAAACAGGTGAAAAAGAATTATCACCTATTTAAAGATGAAATTCACAAAAAATTATTTGTGAATCCTGTAGAGGTTTCACTACAGTGAAACATAAAAATTAAATACCATCTGTAAAATAAACACAGCGAACAATTGCTCATGCTTTACCTTGGCTTTAATTGCAAAATCGAAAGCTCCACCAGAAACAAAGAGTGTTAATTACACCAAAAGTCTGGTGACACAATAAGAAACAAAAAGCGTACTTCCCCAAAAATCAGAACATCATTTGTCCTACTAATGACCCAAACGCTTCGCATTCTCCTCCTCTGCAGCATACTTTTGTCGGTGAAAATAAATCCTCGTTTTATTTGTAATGCAAAACGAAAACATTTTATTATCGTCTTCTTTGTAGATTGGCCTTCATTAGTGGGGAAAAACCCGGTAGCCATCTTTAATTGCAGACATAAATTAACTGACATTCACACTTTTACGATGGCTTCAGCTGAATATGTTGGTTGTATTGAATATCAAATAAGTTTTCACAAAATTAATCGATATTCATCTTTGTAAAAATTGTGAAGGCTCTTCAAAAATTAATTTCACGTAAACAAATATGCATTTAGTTTTCCTTCTCTGTTCTATTGTTTTATCAGGCTGTAGTATGTATACTAGAGTAAATTGAAGTATTTTTTTTTTCGAAAATTTCAAAACCTACCTGTAAAGAAAACAAGTTCTATAGTATATAGATGAGGAGAAAAATAATTTTTATGTTAAATGTTGCCACACACACACTCACTCACACAAGGAGTGGGAAGTTAAGGCATTTGGGAATTTTTATGGTAAAAGATCAAAGTAATATTTATTAAAGGAAAACGGGTATATTAGTCCTTTTTATTATTTATTATAAGAAGACATGTAGTTGATTCATAGTTTCAGGGAAAAAATGCATCTAGTACATTTAACCCCTTAATCGTTCAAATTTTTTGCCCAGAATAATCCAAAAAAGTCATATGTTTTCTTGCATATATCTAAGAATAATGCTTATATATAACAGAATGATAAAATAGAAGAAAAAATTTAATTTTCAATTTTAAAGTTTTCACACTTATTTTCATTTAATATTTGTGAAAAACAGAAAACTCTTAAATGTTTGCTTTTCATAAGTACACTCAGCATATATGTGTGTGTGTGTGTTATGGATAATGTTTTATATGTCTTAAAAGAATTTCTATCATACTAAAAAAATCATGTCTGTTCCTCTTGTTCAAACGGTTTAGGATTGTGTGTGTGTGAGAGAGAGCGTATATATACACACACAATTTATAGCATGGTATAATATTAAGTCTTACACTGCAACGGGGACAGAAATAATATCGGCTTTTTTAATCTTCCCATTTTCATTTCTTTTGAAGCAACAAATTGCATATTGCCTTGTCTATCCCTGCTATTCATCGAATATTTTCAAGAATCTAACTTCCTACCTTGAATGAAAATTTCTCGCCGTCACCTGCTTCTGTATGTACTTATTTTTAATAAATTTCATACTGGAAAAGAAATCTTACGCATATATGTAGAACTCATATATGTGAACTCTTTGAAAAAAAACTTAAACCAAAATTGGTTATTTTTCTATAGAAGCAATTATCCAAATATTTTCAGAGCTTAAAGAAAGCAATTTGCCTGTTAAATCATTTTGAAAATTAATCAGCAACGATTCCACTACAGCATTTCCTTTAAAATCAAAAAAGCTCCATGATATATGTAGATAACTCTTCACCATCATTCTCAATAAAAAACCAACAGAAGCATTAACGTGATCAACCAAAAATGACCTCACGAGTTACTATTAGTTTAACGATCTATGGTTTGGCGATCATTACAACAGATGAAGAACCATTCAACAATTAACTAGGAGTAAAATTATTAGAAAAATATATCTATATGTATAAAAATTAATGTTTGTAATCTGATCTCGCTTCCCTCCAACACCGTTTAACCAATCACTATGAAAATTGGCATGTATATGTATTTTTTGTGGAGAAGATTTTTTGTTATCCTTTTTGTTGCAGCTCCCCACCAGGTTACTCTACAGCATATCAAATTCTACACCGTTCAATAAATCGCCAAGTTGCCAACGAGGTTGCCAAAAATAATGCGAACTTGGCTCAATCACCATTGAATCGGCATTATAATGTGACGAACAGAGTTGCTTGCGAATATCATAATTTTAACATAAAATTAATACAACAGAAAATAATATTAACGTATTACACATCCAGATATAAATTATTTACACCGTTTTAAGCATTCATTACATAAAATTTGTTACAATGTGTTACTTTTGCTGAGTAGAGATCAGCTTGGAAAGGTGTTTTCAAAAGTCGAACCGCAAAAGAGTTACGGGCGCTACAAATTAAAAAAAATCCTTTATTATTATTATTTTTGTTTAATTTGCAATTCACGTAAAATTAACTCATTAAAAACTTCTTTATCCTTCAATCTGTATTGTTTAATTTTTCAATTCACCCGTGCGAAGAGCGGGTATACCAACTAGTAGGGATATAAATATAAATATAAAAATATGTATCTCATTAAAAATATTGACACAAACGCGAAATATTCAATTTAAACTTATGCTAATAAGTACTACTCTTCGCCCTCATGTGTTGGAAAAATGGTTTTGCATTTTTTTATTTCAGCAAAACCAAATATATCGGTGATATATTTACGTTTAAATAAGTTTATGCGCATTATAATCTCACTGAACATAGAGGCTTATACAGAGGTTATTTTCACAGAAAAATTTCGAATTAGCGGGGGGAAGACGTGGTTATATATAAACTTTTTTCCGAAACATCAAAATCCATTTATTGTTGTTATCTGTGCAAAATATATTCGAAATCAATGTCTAAATTATAGGATTCAAAAATTTGGATAATAGGGCATAAAATGTAAAAGGAAATCTCACGTAAGGAATAAAAACCTGAAATAAATGTCACGTTGCTTCAATGTGTACATTATGCAAGCGCTTTTTTACGTTAAATCGCATTGCAAAAATAAAATTATTGGAGAAATTCCATAAAAAAATTGTATCCAGAGAAAAATTCCCCCATTAGGGTATTGCTTTTAGAGGCAATAACAAAAGTGTAACGTCTTTGAGAAAAGGAAATTATTAGACAGGTTTTTACAATATTTGAGTGAGTGACGATTTTTTTAAAATTCGGCAAACAAAAATATGGAAATAAAGTAGTGGAGAGCTAAATTATTGAATTAGAAAATAGTGAGAAAATTTTATGAATAATTAAATTTTTTGAAATGTTTTGGTTTCTGGTGAAGCAAGAGAGAGAGAGAGAGAAAGTTGGGCTTTGTGTTAGATATTAAAAAAAATTCCTTTCATCATAAAACTCAATAAATTATAAAGTATGATAAATATAAATACTAAAAAAAAATTCTGCAAAAATGTTTACTTTTCATTTTTACTTCTTGATAAATAGTTTTATTTTTCATTTATTATCAGATTTTGGCGGAATAATTTCTCTAAATTCGTGAAGCACAAGTGCATTTTTGTACTAAAAAAATTGTATGAAATACAAAAATATGCGAAAAATATTGCATATAGATATGAAATACAATTTAATTTCTTTCGGAGAGATAACCAATAATGACAAATTTTCTAACTTTTCATTCTGGTATTAATTTTTAATGTAGTTCAAAATGAAAAGAACCAATTGCTATTTTTTACCATAAAATCTCATTGTCATAAAAATTTGCACTCCAAAAAAGATTTGTCCGAATAAAACGTAAATACAATGTTGAGGTAAGTAAGTGATAACAATACTAAAGCAAAATGGTCATTCATTGTAGAAAAAACTACAAATGAATTGATATTTCAGTACCTCATTTGCCACCTCTAGCATGAATACATGATGCGATACAATCGAGCACTGAGACATACAAGTCTCGGCAAGCTGCTACATTTAATTCCACAGCAGCTGTAAACGCGTCTCCAATTCGACTTAACTCCTACCCTGGCCAACTTGCCGTCCTAAATGATCCCAGATATGTTCGATTGGTGACAAATTTGGGAATCAAGCAGACCAGGAAATAATGAAAATATAGTAAAGGCAGTCCTGTGAAATCCTTGCCGTGTGTGGGCGAGCATTGTCCTGTTGAAAAAGGACTCCTATGAACTCTGCCTTGAGTAGCAACACATGTAACTGAAGAATATCTCTGGGCTGCCATGGTGTGGTAAATCAATATTAGGGGTGACCATGTGTCGTATGTGACAGCACCCTATCCGATCAGTTGTGGGAGCGGTTTGCTGCTGAACACCCAAGGTAGATTTGAGACTTTCATCGCGGAACCTCCTCACACGTACACGGCGGATTTTGAAGCTCGTGAACGAATACGACAAATATTTAAATGTAGGAAATGATAACAGTGGTAAGCGAAGATGTGATGGATGTGCTGTCAAGTCCATCGATGTTGGGGGTTAGAATAAAGATCAGACATAATCAGAACAAATCTATTTTATTATTCCATCAAATAATTCTAACAACCTAGGGCAGGGGTGGCCAACCCACGGCACGTGTGCCACAGTGTGGCACGATGGAGTTGTTGCATTGTCACTCGAAAACTTAATAAGAAATTTTAAAAAATTTGAAATGATAAACATTTCTTACGATTTTATTGAAGTGGGGTTGATCCTAATATAGATGACTTGATAATAAAAAATAGTAATTTAGAAGCCACATTAAGTAAATACCGAGGGTTAAACAATTATTTTGAATTAAATGATTCAATTTACTCATTTTAATTTAAAACCTAACCAAATTGAATGAACTTGAAAAAAGTTTATTAACAATAAAACCTAAGTTTGTATATTTTTGACTCTTATTTATTATATTATTTTTAAATTTGGACTATATAGACTTGCATTGAAAAATGTACTATTTACGTAAAAATCTTATAATAAGCTTATAAGTAACATATTTCCAACTGTCCATACTTGTTTGTTTTTGAAAATTTAGAAGTTGCACGCATAACTATTTTTTATCAAATAGTGGCACTCTTCCCAAAATGGTTGGCCACCCCTGAACTAGGGTATGAAATGCATCTTTTATTAAGTATAGGAGCAAAAGTACGGTAGAAGATATATTTAATATTTAATTATGATTCAAATAACTTACTCTTAGAACGTTTTGATAATATACATTCTGAATTATTGTAATTCCGTTCTCAGCTATTCGACTTTTAGTCGATATTAATCTACTCCAACTTATTGACTAATCGTCAATTAACAATCTTTAATTGTTCAACAATTAATCGTCGAGCAACTCTCGACTAGCTCACAGCTACCTTCCACTATTAGCTAACTTCTAACTCCTAACCACAAACTCCAAGTACCAAAAAAGTCAATGCTTAAATATCATCCTTCATTTACATATACCGTGTCTTCTTCGGGAGAAAGTTTTCAATAGAACAATATTTAAAAGAAATACTTTTACCCAAAAGGATTAGTAGGAGGTTCACGAATAGACCCGTTACAAAATTGTTTTTCACAATAAATATTGCGTTTTCCTTTTTTTTATAACTAAACAATCTATTTTCTCGATGATTCTCGTGTACAGATATAGATATACCGATATATATAGGCATATCTATACATCGAGAGAAGAAGTTGTGTCACACTTATATCATCATTGAAAGGAATGTATAAAAGATCCAGATGTGTGCGTGTAAATAACATAACCTCCTCATATCTAATATATCCTTTTTGCTAATATAGGGTACGAGATATAATTTATGAGTCACCAAGAATGCACTAAAAACATTGTAATGCAGTAGAAGACTAGTAAAATCTATTTCAGGCGTAAAGATGTGTGTTTTTATTGCAGCTGCGTAAATAGTTGAGAAATTCTATTCTTAGTAATCGTAATATGTATATGCTTGAAGTTAGATACTATGAATAGATTGTTTATTCACCTATTGAATGAAATCAATAGTAATTTTATAAAGATAAGCATCTTATCTTGAGGTTTACTTAAGAATTAACAAGTAAGAAAGTAATGTTTACTCATTTGAAGCTGTTTTAGCGTTCAGTTTTGAATAAAAATCTGAACATTCATCTTGGAGCTATATTTGAGCGGCTACCTACTTTGTAGCATACGTGATAAAATTTGTAAAGAAGAGCATAGTGAAGAGTTTCAAAAATAAATTATGGTTTAAAACGAGTTTAAATCCCTTCTACCCAGTGATCCAGCTAAAGATGTGGAAGGAACTAAAGAATCATACGACATGATGATTCCAATTATTTTATTTGTCACTATAAGCAATTCAAACAGAAATAACACTATTAATAAGATAATTCAATTCAGTAATAGAGAGAGACGAGATTCGCGTTTGGGGAAAATATGTTCGATACAGCGGCTCTTCTCCTTTAATATTACTTTACACAGAGCTTAAGTATTTAATGTCCTGACTCCTACTTTCACACTAAACATTAACAAGGTATCCGAACACGTTCGGAGTACTTTTTAACAAAATAGCATACTAAACATTATAAATGCTCTTTTAGGACTCAATACCAATAAATATTACTATTTAACTGTCAAAATCTAAAATAAATTACCTGAATTTTACAAAAATCACAATTATAAGTGAAATTTTAGCAATATTTTTTAAAAACTTCAAAGCAGTTAGAGAAAAAAGTAATAAACATATATTAGTAAAAGTATTACTAAGACAAATTAGATGCATTTATCTAGAAAATGTACTAAAATTTTAGTTTTTTATTAAAATTTGAAAATTTTAGAGCTGATTGAGTAAACATTATAAGAAATGTTACGTTTTTTATGAGATCATTATTTAAATAACAAGCCATAACTCAAAAAGTATTCATACAACAAGAAATATTTTAGTACATTCTCTAGAAAATAACATAAATATCAGGTTCAAAAAGTTTTATAGAAATACATTCGTAATATTTTGAGTTATCAGACTCGCCATGATAGATTTTGAGCAATTTGAATGCCCTCTTCTGGTCGATCAAAAACCCACTTCCGGTTTTTCTAAATTTATAAAATTGATTGTAACTTAGCCTCTAGGTTGTGTAGAAACAAAACAAAGTATGTTTTGTAAAGTCAAAAGATAGCTCTATTCAATAAAATAAAAAACAAAAATATCTGTCTTGACTGAATTTGGTCATTTTCAACGTGTTCGGATACCTTAATATGAAGCTAACTTTAGGCATTCTTCCAATAAATTTCGATTAAACTCTAACACTTCTTGATTAGCTAAACTATTCACTTTCTTACTTTTTGTTTACCAATTCTCATTTCTGCAAATTTACGAACTATTCATTATTCACTTCACTTCTAATCTACTCACAATTCACTAACTCTCAAACTCGCGAAGAAGGAATATATATATTAAGCTTAATTTGCATATTACGTTTTCTTCTTTTTGGAGAAGATTGGTTAAAATTGCTGGCCCAAAAGAATACCCAAAAGGAGTTGTTAGTTGAAGGTCGCGTATAGATTCGTCACAAGTTTAAAAAAACTAAAAAGCACTCTTTTATAGTTAATCTAACAAAGTTGCAACTTAAACTTTTCGTCTCAAAATCCGGAATTGGGAATACTAATAGCAAATACTAAATGTTTCTAAACAAAATTATAGTTTAAAAAAGCTATAAAACATCCTTTATAGTTTATCGAACTAAGTTGTAATTTAATCTTTTAGTCGCCAAATCTGGAAATAGTATCTGAAATTAGTCGCCAGAAGATGGGATCTGAAAGGGGGAAATCGTTAATCCTGATGATCCTGATCAGAACAATGGTGAAAAATTATTAAATTATTGCATTGTCATCGGACCTGGACAAATGAGCAAAATTTCGAATTAATCTAACCTTTTAAAGTGGGTAAAAATTGAGTTTAAAGATTCCAGTACATACAAATGAAGCTTATAAAAGGGTGTTAATATCAATATTTTTTTAAATAAAGAACATGCACTTATACGGATATTCGAATAGCTATGTATGTATTCTATTAAAATGTCATAGTCCTGTTTACTAATACAGTAGATACCGACAGGAAGCTTCAAGAATCATATGATTTGCGGTAAAGTTTTTTAACTGATATGAATACGCGAGGGATGCAAGGATTGCATCATTCTGTTTAAAAAATGGTAATGTGTCAGTTTTTTTAGATTATTTCCCGATGTAACGGGTCTATTTGCGAGCCTCCTACTAAACCTCTTGGGGAAAATATATTTCTTTAAATATTGTTCGATTGAAAACTTTCTCCCGAAAAGAAGATGCGGTTTACAGAAATCAGGGCTTATATTTAATCATTAACTTTTAGGTTCGAGAGGGAGAGAGAGGTTAAGAGTTAGATGATAGAAGTTAGAGATTAAAACGTAAAGTAGTAGAAAGCTAGTCGAGAGGGACTCGCCGATTAATTACTTCATGTTTAAGATTAATAATTGATGATTTAGTCAGTAAAATATATTTGAATTAGAATAATATCGACTAAAAGTCGAACCGCTAAGAAAGCAATTACGATAATTTAAAGCTTATATTATCAAAACGTTTCAAAAATAAGGGATTCAATTCATAATTAAATATTAAATATCTCGTCTACCTTGCTTTTGCCCCAATACTTAAATATAGGTGCATTTCCTAGCTTGGGTTGTTGAGACTTATTAAGGATTAATAAATTACATTTGTCTGATTGTAGTTGATCTTCATTCTAACTCCCAAACACTGATTGATGTGAGGGGACATTCGTCACACCAATAGTCGAGTAAAATAAAAATTAATTATCACGCTAAGTTTTGGTAAGCTCAAAACTATTATGAAAATAATATCCTTCGAGAGAAAATTTAAATGAATTATCACAATCACATACACTCACACATATATACATATATATGTGTGTTTATGCTGTAACTCAGTTTTATCATGCAAAAAATGATGCACATTTTACGGATTGCATAAAGTGCTAAAGGTTGAAAAAGCCACCATCCTATATTAAATGAACGAAAATCCATACACCAGGGCTACAGCTGCACTTCATCACCTCAAATAAATCGCCTTCTCCCCATCAACTTTGAGCCCCATCTCTACCCGAGTAAGCATCTGAAACTATGACAGATGAGACATTGGCGACTTGTCCATAGTCTAACTTTGCGCCCTCGCTAATACGCCCTGGTATTCCCTGATAGAGACCAGTTCCGGTCATATTTTTCCGCCCCTTAATCCTCACACATTTTACAGGCCGCCCAAACTTCCCGCCAAGCGGTTCTCAAATCCTGATGATTATGGCGAAGAGGATCTCGTGTTTTATGGACTCGGGATATAATGGGCTCTAGATTCAGACATCGCGCAGTAATTAATGGACATAATCGGTACCTGGGTTTGTAGAGATAACGGGAAAAAAACCTCTTAATATAAGAGGGGTGTAGTAATGATGTTGTCACTTATTCTTTGGTATGTGTTTATTTTGAGATTTGCATAGAAGAAATGTAAGCAAATGTATATAGATCGTTTCTAAAAGAAGGCATTTGGCGACTTCCGTGACGAATCTTGATAAAACTTATGAAAAGTTATAAATAAATTTCTTTTTTTTTTTAAATAAAAAATCTATTTTTATTTATATACTTTTTCAATATCTTGTCGGAAGAGCAAGTTAGTTACTTTTTTAGATTATTAAAATGCTTGTCGCAGCAATTATAAAAAATACATATTATCAAAGTTTACGTGATAATTAGTAACTTTGTATAATTGTATATATAATAGTATTATGAATGTAATTATGTTCATTTTCACAAATTTTAGTTTTATCTACTTTATTGTAATTTATATTTAATATGTATAGTAATTAGTAAGTATATTTAATTATATCTGTTAGTTATGTTATATTGTTATCATTGTTTCAATGTAGATAAGCCCTTTATTAATTTATTCTACTTCAGAAATTCTTCTTTCCGCAAGAAATTATATATATATATATAAACATTTACGTGATGCAATTATCACAAATCAGTAGTTTAAGCGGAAAAAATATATCAACCATGCCTGTATTAAATAATGTAGTCCATTTGCAATATTTACGTAATTTTTATATCTTAGTAATTTTCTGTTTGTTTATTTTTAACAAGTGCTAACGCAAAACAGGAACGCTCGTGAATTCATAAAAACGTACTAAAAGAATTCGACAGAAAAAAGCGTATAATGTTGTGACTAATAATAATTCCAACACATTTGATTTCAAAATGAGTAAACTAATATACTAATTACAAAAAATGTTCAAAGATTATTTGTTTAAAGTAATAATTATTTAAAAAATGTTCTATTCAAAGAATAATTTCAGCCATTAAGGGACATTTTTTAACATTTAAATCGCAAAATACTTTTTAAATACAGAGTATACTCTTTTGTTGATTATCTTGTTCATGCTTATACATATTTGGTATGTTTTTACGATTTCTTGCTTGATTAAACGCTTTTTCTTTCTGCATTGCTGTAGATTCAGAATCAGTTGCATTTTCTCTCGTCGAGTTTCTTCCTTTCGTTCATGTTTTTTAAGAGTCAACTACCAAGAAAATATATTAATAATTGATTAATATAATATATTAGCATAATTAATAATTTATATTAATATAATAGTATACAATCTCCATTTATTTCTTTACAAATAAATCAGTCAACACATCCTCATAAAATAAACAGATCAGACAACCTAAATTACAAAGTCAAAGTCAAAATTCGAACTGTGAAATTATTATTTTTCACTAATTCTGCTTAGCAGATCAGATATGGAAACAGTTAGTCAGTAAAAATTATTCATTCATTTAAACGAATATACACTGCTTGACAATGGCTAAGGAACAAGCGATTTATGCAAAATTGCGTCCCTGAGCTGACCAATAAAAGTATATTGAAGTTCAGAGGGCGTGTTAGACCAAGACTCGTTATCTGTATCAGTGCATACAAGCTCATGATTCATACTAAAATTCATGCTGTTTGATGTTTGACGAAAATAGTGCTGGATGCTATAAAAGTTTTTTTCTCTGAAATTATGTTTGATTCTCGCAATAACTGTCTGTCATCAACACATCATTTGAGTGATTACGATCGTGGAAGAGCAGTTGGACGACTGGAAGCAGGTCAAAGTGTCACCATTGTAGCTGCTGCCTATGGGTGTATCAAAGAGTGTCATCTCACGATTAAAGAAGGCCGCTAAAGATCGAGATACTTTGCGAAAGCATGCCGAAGGTCAAGATAGAAACACCACACCTTTACATGATCGCTATATAGTCCTCATGGGAAAAAGGAACAAAAATTTCACACCTGGCCAGATAGCTGCAAACCTTGCAACCGCTACCGATGCACCTGTTTCAGCAAGAACCATCTCACGGCGATTAAATCAAGTTGGTTTGTATGTACGGAAATTTGTTAGTTGAATCCCATTTCAATCACGCCATTATCTAGAGAGATTACGCTGGTATAAGGAACATGTTGGTTGGGATCACCAATATTGGTCTAGAAAGATGTTCTCCGATGAATTTCGTTTCAGTGTGACAAGTAATTCTGGCCACCAATTACTGTGGAGAGAGCATGGAACATGTTATGTACAAAAGTTTGTTTGTGAGCGTTATTGGTACTGTCCAGAAGTGATGATGTTGTCAGGCATCGTGCACAATGGCAGAACACCGCTTCACATCTGTGAGCGAGGAAGCGTTGCATCACAACTGTATTGCAGAGAGATTATTCTGGAAAATGTTCGTATTTTAAGGGGTGCTGTAGGTCGAGACTTTCTGCTTATGAGAAATCATGCGCGGCCACACAGAAGTGTTGTGGTATTGGACACATGGCAGTGAAAATATTCTCCGTCTTACTCTCGCGACCTAAATCCTATTAAACATTCTTGGGATGATCGTGGCAGACGTGTTGTACAGAGAACCATCCCTCCTCTATACAGTGGAAGAGTTCAAAATCGAGGAGTGGGACAATATCCGGCAACAACTCCTCTATAGTTAAGTGAAGAGCCTGGAGAACTGATGCAAAATGTGCTTTAATGGTCATGGTTAACACATCTTACTAAGGTACTCATGTCTGTAACTTTCTGACCTGAAGATCAATTTTTTTGCGGCTTTTTAAAAATCATCCAAGGACCATCTTTTTATTTTTAAGTTTGAGGTTATATCTGTACCACTTTGCACTCAGATCATTTGCACTTTCCATAGATCTCGCTGTTTATACTCAGCTGGAAATCACTTGATCTGAGTGGCTGAATAGATGTAATTCAAAGGATTCCCTTTAGTTTATTTTAAACGTGGGTCCTGAAGGAATGGACCATAGATAATTAAAAAGTTATAAAATATTAAATTAAGGTTTTTTTATATATATTTATGTGTGTGTGTTACTATCTGACTTTCCTTTTATTTCTTATTTATTCTATATTTATTCTTTCCATTATTAATGTGAAACTTTTAACATGAAAAACCAAATATAGCACAATCTTCTATTTCATATAATTTATTCAACGTTCTATAATGATCTAATCGGTTTTTTTCTTTTACCAGAAATCATCAAGGACCATTAAGAATTCCCGGTGCTTTCATGTACATGATACATAATTTAATCAAAAATAAAACTTGGAAGAAAAAAAATCATTTTCCAGAAGCACACAAACAACTCATGAAGGGAAATTTAAATCACATCACGGACACCGAAAACAAGCGAAATTACTAGATGGCATCTACGACCTTCTCAAAACACGGAAACCAAAATGCATTAGTTTTAGTTGAGAGCAGAGGAAACCAGTCAGATATTTAATGTTGGAGGCTTCACCTTTAAAGAGTGAATAGAAAAAAAAATAATATCCTGGCAGAATCCAGATGGAAAAACAAACATAAACTAAGTCGAGACGGAAATCGTATGACATTCATTAGTTCGCTTGGGAAATCTCGAACAAAAAGCACGCAAAATACACCCTACACCAATTAGTATTCTTTGCACATGTGCCCCTTGCTGTCATTTTCCAAAATGGTGGACGTGGAACGACAGATTTCTGCCCTGAGGCGTACAGATTTTCAGTACGGGGGGGGGGGGATTGTGCTGTCAAACAAAGCATTTTCACTTTCCGTGTTTTGATTATTTTTTTAGCTATTTTATGTTTGACTGTTGAAAACGATTCTGGTTTCCTTGATCTTGTTTTCTTTTTTAGTTTTTGTTATTTTGAATATAATGTCCTGGTTGACAAGTTTAGAATGAAATACCGGTGATTCTAAATTGAAGTTTTTGGATTATGTGTAAATCAGAAACAGTTTGGAATTGGGTTTTTTTTTTTAAATTTCACATAATTGAATATACTCGTTTGTTTGTGTTTTCTCCTTGTTTCTTTTATACATGTTCTGCCGTATTGTACTTAAAATAAAAGTAGAATTTGAATATTAATTCTTTAACGCACTTAAACTTTTCGGAGTGGCGACCTCATTTTTTGTACAAAAATTTTGGTACGGGCGGGAATTTACAGAGGCATAAATAATGAATACATTGAAATATGTTTAACGCGAAAACGCTTAAGACGAAATAACGGTCCCGACAAACTACTATTTTCATGCATTTTTTTCTCTTAACACGAAAAGCTTTCCCTTCTGGGAATGAACAAAACACTGAAAACACCAGACACTTAATGAAATGTTTGAGAAAATATCTGGATTACTGGACTGTCGTACTGTATCATCGGAAGAATTCGTTGCAGTCAATTATGATGATAAAGAAATTTTAGAGTTTGTTCAAAAAATATCCTGCGTACAGATTCTGACGACAAAAATAAAATGAACAATGCCGCTCCTTTTCTCATGTCATCCGAAATGGGGAATAACATGAAAGTTATGAGTAGCTATTTAGACACATTCCAATGATGAAATTAATGAAAAAAATGAAAGACATCAACAAATTGTGGACAATTTGGTGCTAAAAAGGACAATGCACACACACACAAAACTCAATAAACGCTTTGGTTTATTATTTTTTTTTTGAAAAAACTTCATATTAGATTTCATAAGTTCTTTTGAATGTTTTTGTTTCATTGATTTTTATTAAACGTACTAATATATATATGTAATGACTTCTTCTAACCCTTTAACTTTACCCCGTTAAATTATTTCCTAGTTCTTTCGCACAATACTGTTATAATCTTAATCTAATTGCTCGCGTGCATAATCTTAATCTTAATCTAATTGCTCACGCGCATTCGCATCCAATCACGACTCCTGTTACAAAAGAGTCGTACAACCTTCACCGCCAGTAAACAACTCGGAGCAGACGGTTACGCGCCCTCTTGTCTTTTTCGCTTCTATATTTGCTTCAACATGTAACCGGCTGCAGCTTGTTTTGTGCTTTGTGTTGTGTGTGTATGTCCATTTGTGAGTACATCCATCTATGTGTCTTCATGTTAAGTGTTTAATAAAGAAGAATAACTTTTCCAAGACTGCCTCCTCCATAATAATGAAAAGGCATCATCAACCATCATAAATAGTAACCTTATACGTAAAAACCAACACCGGCCACGCTGTGAAAAATCCTTTACTAAATTCGTCGTAATCTTTACTAAATCCGCCACCATCTATTATATACATATATATATATATATGAATTAAAAATTAATAAACTTAATTTTATTGATTTTTTTGCAATAACCTTCAACACCAAATTCTTTGAATACGAAAAAATATTTCAGACCCATCAGTTTTTTGTTGAACGATTTTCGCTGTATTCTTCTATTTTAGAAATGCAAGTCCTAAAGAAGTTTTAAAATTAAGATGCTAGTGCTACAAGAATATTTTTTCCATACAATCGCACGCTTAATGCTAAGACTTAGATAACAATAACCTAAAAAGAATGTATAGATTTACAATGCCATTAAATACCCCACGAAACGATCGGTAAGGTAACGGTTATCCGTCTTTTAACGGTAAGTTAAAAGACGGATGCCTTCGTGTGCGGAACTCACGATTAAATAAATTTTTCTTAATATTTTTTGAAGAGCTTAGAAGTATATATATTTTCACAAACATTAAATATTCTATATTTAGAGGAATCTCTCTTTTAAGAAGTACCCTTCAGTATCACATTACTCATTTTAAATAAATACTGCTTACGTTAAAGCTTTTTTTAATTAAAGTTTTTTAAATTATATCTGAAACAGATTTAAAGGTAAACGGTCTTTTTTAATACTATGAAACGGAATGTTTGTGTGTGTGTGTAACGACCCCTTTAAATCTTCAAAAAAAATTTATATAATATACTTATACTAATATATAAATTATCGGAAATCATGTTGGTTATTTGAGCTTCTTTAAGCCCTTTTATAGCATCTTATTTCCTTATAACTTATCTGAATTATAATATATAAGTTTGTGTAGTTTAAATAATGAAAAGGTGTGTTAAACAGGACTGACGATAATATTTACTAACTGATGGATTTATTTGAGTAACATGTTACAAATTTCAGCTTGTAAATACTGCGAATACTCAGAGCAAAACAAAGCATTTTTGTAGTCACTCTTTAAATAGAATTTAACTAAACCAGAAATAAGCAATTGTTTTGGCTCGTGGGCCACATTGTGGAAGCGAAGAGTACCGAAGGGTTGAACCTTTTTAAAAGGATTGTATTCATTAGTTAACTTTGTATCTCACAGGAGGTACAAATTGTATCACTTAGAAATCAATGCAAGTTAAATAAAATAATGGTAGTTTTGTTCAATTTAAATTTATTGTGTTAATTTCATATCTATCGCTGCAAGCTTATTTAATTTTAGAATCAGTTTAATGAGACAAATGACCATATCACACTTTTCTACAATTCTTATTAAATTGCGGTGGTCTCCACCAAAGGACAGATTTTCTGTTCGGGAACTAATAACTTCCCAACGGCCACATAGTAGTTTCACTTGGATAGGTGCCCAAGACAGGACGATACTGACGCTTAGGTTCTAGGGCATTAAGTCGATCGCGATCGACAGGTGGACCGCTATGACATTTTAGGGTGACCTCTGAAGATTAGCAGTTTGTAATTATATACCGAAATACTCAAGATTAGCTGACAGTATGCAGACTAAGTCTTTTTCTGCTATTACGAAAATTAACTTCAGATGAAAATGTTTTATTTTTTATTGTGTTTTGAATTTTTTGATAATAAATGTATCATTTGATATTATTATATTTGTGGCTATTATTATTGTGTTTGTATCTTGTGTTTTGCTTTAAAAGCGGTTTTAAAAGTGTGAGTTTTATTTTAGTTTTGTAGGAGGGTATACATATTCCATATTTATTTTATTAAGTTATAATAAATATTGTAGACATTTTTCTTACTTCATCATACCTGTGTTACTGGGTGGACCGCAACACCTTGAAAAAATTAGAAGTAGCCCATACCCTAGAAAAGTCTGCCCACCCCTGTTCTAGGGCAAGTCACCCTTTGAGCTTCCTTTATCCAGCCGACAGAAAAGTCACCGGCGCAGTTCTCATGCCAATCTTCGGCTTCAAAGTCCACCTCACGAAGGGTAACAAGAAATAATGGACAAATAGTAATCCCGGCTACATCCATACAAAAATAATTCCGAGTCACGCGTCTCTTTTGAGGTGTGACATATTCCATCTTTAAAGAGATACGAAAAAAGAAACCCCAGATGCTCTAACACACTCTCTCAGACTCTTACCACATTCACTTAGACTCTCTCAAATCTACTATTAGACTTTCCAAGGCTAAGGGTATTCGGGCAGTTTATTTTCTAGTATTCTCAAGCAAACAATATGCTCTCGATAACCCGGCAATTTCACTAACTCGGCCACCCTTCAATCAACATTAGGCCGAGTTTTCGGTACTCTGCTGAATACGCATTTCAGTTATAATAATATTTAAGGCTTGAGTTATTCTGACATATTTGAGCAAATAATTATTTAATCACCTATTATTTTAATTCTAGGCACTGAAATAAATATGAAACAATGCATTAGAAAGTGAAAGTACATTAGCATGCATCACATACACTGTTTTGTTTGCTTTTGTAGAAAGGCTTTTAAGTCGACAAATTATATTAATCTTACAAAATTTTAAAGTCAGTTGTTGAAATTGAGTGTTTTAATGCTTTCTAAGATTATTTAACTGTTGAGAGAATTAGAAAAATGAATTATACAATTATAAATGTTTGTGCAGCATTACATAAACAAAGACGTAACTTTAAAAATGTTGAAGAGAAACGTGGGCTGCTGAAAATAGTAGTATAACATTCTCTCTCTTTCCGTAATATTTCATTACAATGGAAAATTTCGCTCCACTAGAGCGTTTGTTATCGTTTCTATTCATTCGTTTGATTTTCATTTTTCCGTTATTGAAGTTGGGCGGAATTTAAATTTAGTATTTCAGCTATATGCATCAGTGAATATATATTAGTTTGTATGCAAAGGCACGTGGTCTTGATGATACATTTTAATATTGCGTTTATGTTATTCTTGTTTCTTGTGAAATTTTAAATTTGTTTGTGTTTAAGAATATTTTTAAATAGTAATAAAGGTATCCGATTATTCTAAAACTATTAATTTTACCAAAAAATGCAAAATATTTTATCATTTTATTTTATAGGCCATCTTATTAGCTTTATAAAAATACCAAGTTTGTTATTTTCCGTTCGTTAGAGCAAAAACTACAAGTGTTTTTGTAAAAGCAGATGCGTTTTACTCGAAATGTGTTTTTTTTTAAATGCTCAAAAGTACCATGATTGCTCAAAAAGTTTTCAAAATAATTAATTGACATTTTTTGTGCATGTTCTGTATAATAATAGAAGTGTTTTAACCTTCAGATTTATCAATCACTGTTTTATTACAAAATTTACAGTCCCTTATGTGAAAATAATCACTGTTTTTTTCAAGGAATTTCATATAATAACTAAGATAAAGGGCTCTAGTTTTTGTAAAAATTAAAATATCTCTTATCCTGAAGGTAACTTCAAAAGTGAATAACATAGCAACACATCAGAATTGAAATATTGAAAATTTGCTCGTGAACTCTTGATTCAGAATTTGCCACGTTTATGTTATTTTTTGAAAATTTTTACCAATTTTTTTCAATTTTAGTAATAATAATTTCTTTTTCTCTTCTTAATT
>BMAO01028860.1:0-18006 GCA_019973975.1 Trichonephila clavata | reverse complement strand
AAAATAGACCTCTAGGTGGCTTTGCGGGGGTTCAAGGGGCGTTATTGATAATTTTTTTTTGAATTTTTAATTTATTGGATGCACAAATTTTGCTAAGCAGATTCCTTTCATAGAGTACAATTCCCCTGCAAAATGGGTTTTGTGAAAACAGACACCGAAGTGGCGTTGCTGGGGCTCAAGTGGCGTTATAGATAATTATCCCCATTTTTAAACTATTAGACGTACAGTCTTGAAAGTTGATAAGCAGATACCTTTCGTAGAGAACCCCTACAAAATGGGTTTTGCGAATATCAACTATCAAGTTTAATTTAGGGAGATTAAGAGTCATAATCGATAAATATTTCCATTTTTAAACTATTTGATCATCCTGCTTGAAACCTGGTAGGCATGTTCCTTTCATGGAATATAATTCCTCTAACAAAGAGTAAAACGAAAATTGACCCCCAAGGAGGGTTACGAGGGGTCAAGAGGAGTTACAGAAAAATATTCCTGTTTTTAATTGTTATACCCATATACTTGAAATTTTTTAAGCATGTTTCTTTTATTGAATAGGGATGCACTAAGAATGTATTTTAAGTAAATCAAGTTCTGTGGAGGGGGGCAGGGGTTATTGGGACGTATTGACACAAAAAAAATCCTTTTTTTCGAGCTACAAGGACTATAATAATGAAATTTGGTTTGCATTTTTCTTTTGTTGAATTGAAATCCGCTAAGAGAGGTTATTTTGGAAAACGGCTCTGAACGGGATTACGGGGATATTGATAGTAAAACTTTTGTTTTTTTTTCTGTTTGATTTAGACTTGAAATTTGTATTGCATGTTCAATTTACGGAGTAGAGATCCACCGAAAATTGGTTTGGTGGGAATCCACTTGGTTTTTGAGTTACGAAAGAGCAAAAATCATTCTATACTTTCATTTTAGAGATTTTTATAAAATACAAATTAGATGAGTTCTGCCCTTTTTTTTTATCAACAGGTGACAGTTACAGGTATATTTTTCAATTCAATCGAATTCTTAATGCTAGGACTTAGATATCAATAATTTATACATATATATAAGCAGTAAAAGTTTATAAAACATCATGAAATACCCAGCGAAGCGGGTGGGTAACAGCTAGTTCATATATACAGGGTGATTCAAAACTCTTCGTTCAAATTTCGTGAGGATGTTGAGAGTACGTTAGGAAACCGATTTCGCATGGGAAAGTATGTACAAATGTACGCTTGCGTATGTAAAGGATGCTGTGCGTATTCAACCAGTATAAAGCTCGACCGACCACTCCTACTGTCATCAGTTTACGAGCTGACTCAGAAGTGATGAGATGAATCATTTTACGAATGAAGAGCTTGCGAATATGCATCTCGAATATAGGGCAGCAGGCTAAAGAGGCTGCCGAGGTATGCAAGTTTACGAAAACCGATACATTTTTTTGAACATTCTAAAGCCCCGTGCATTACACAATGTACCACACGGGGGCATACAACACAGCCAGAAGAAACGATTCCAACACAAACATCCATGCCTTCTCCGCGATTCGAACCCAGTCCCTACGGCATCACAGTCAACCTCACTATCCACTATACCGGATGGGTGGCTGACCGATACATTGACAGAAGAAATTCCACAGCACCAAATGTTTGCACGTGGGCATGGTATGTTTGCATGATACGGAGAAAAGACTACTGACGTGGAATGTCAACGTCGATGTAAGTTTCTTACAGTTCTTTGAAGATAAACCGAATACCAGCACACGAGATACTGCTCAGTAGCTTAAGGTCTGACAGTCAGCAGTGTGGCGGATAGTCCACGAACACAGTGTGCATTCTTACCATCTGCAAAGTGTGCAATTACTGCAGACTAATGATTATCCGAAGCATTTGGAATTTGCACACTGGTTCATGCAGTAAGGCGTTGAAGCCCCACAGTCTTCCAGATTCTGTCCATTTTGCAGGAAAAGCGTCATTTAGACGTGAAAGTGTGTTCAATGCGCTGAATTCACAAGTGTGGGCTTACGACAATGCTTATGGTACGAGAAGTCAAGCCGAGCAACATCGTTTTGTCATAAATATATCGACTGGAATCATTGGCGACTGTTTTCTGGGACCTTAATTGTTACCACCCTCATTGGAAGGCCAGCAATACCTATTCTTTTTTGAGACAGTTATAGCGACTTTGCTTGGCTGTGTTCCTGCGCATATCCACCAAGATATATGGTTTCAAAATGACGGGACTCCAGTCCATTGCACAACTGCTGTTCGCGATTACCTCTCCGCATCACTGGTAAGCCATCTCGTGCATTGAAGATAGATGGAGTGGTCGACTGAGCTTTATACTTGGTAAATATATGCAGCATCCTCTACATACGCAAGCGTACATTTGGGGATATACTTTCCTATGTGAAATCGGTTTCCTGACGTATTCCCTACCTCCCCACGAAAAAGTTTGGAATCTCGCAGAATGTAGCAGGATATCTTTAGATCTTGTTTAGAAAAATAAACATTAGTTCAATCCCCAAAACGGAGTATGTCTTTTCACTGCTCACATGGTACTCAATTTAAATTATTTTGACAATTCGGGTACTTAAATAACCTTAATAAATTACTAAAATAAAACATTATTTTTTAAGATTAATTATGTGTGGCACCATGAATTGTTATACGGAACTAATAGAGAAGTAAAAAGCTGAAACCACATAATTCATTTTACTTATACTTCAATTCCCCGTAAGTAATTCTTATGTAAGTAAACCCTAGGTTCCACATGCTAAAGTGAAAAAAAATTTATTTACATTTAGTTTTAAGTTAGAAACTTATTGATTTAAATGATGGACGGAGAGAGAGATGAGAAGTGGTCAAGGTCATGATATCAAGTTTTCAAGTTTTTGCGCACTGAAAAGCAATAAACGCGACAAAAAGGCCAAAGAGACTGAATTTGAGAGAGAGAGGCACCTTTCCTTTTATGATTCACATTCATCTGGAGTTTTTGTTGTGCAAACCCTTCGGTTTATTTATTCATTTTAATTGGGCGAGGGCATGGCCTCCCGTACAGAGTTGAACCTATTCTTTCAAATCAAGTAACGACTCGTGTTACTTGATTAAAAAGATTTTTTGTGTTGAAAGGTATAGCTTTATTTTTTGTCAATTGGAAAAATGCAAAAGGAAACGGAAAAAGATACGTTTGTGAAAGACGTTGCTCTAAACGACCCACCAAAAATTACGTTGAAATTTAGCACCTATTCAGGAAGTTACCACAAAATCTAAATCTATACCAATTTCTGAAAGGGCATACACTCGCGAAATCGTGTAACGAATTCAACTAACTAATTCCCTATCCTAAATTCAATTAATCACGCATGCCTAATGACAAAGTGCACATTCTCTTATTTTTAGTACAATATACAACACATAGGTACACCCCAATCGGGCCAGGATTGGGACAAAACCTTCACCTGGAGGGGAAAAAAACCTAACTGATGCCAACTACTGGCTATTTTTCTGGTTGCACAGCACACATCGTTTTCTACGTATGAACATTAGATACTGCCCGCCTGAAATGGAAATATACAGGATCACTAACGAATCATAACAGTAACATACATATATAAATTTAATATTAATCAACTATAAATATATACATTTCTAATACTAATCTCAACCATAAATACATGTTTACTAAAAAGCTATCTATATATTGCCTCTACGTTTTGCTTCTATGCATCTACATTTAACATGTCATATGGCACGTGAGTTCAAATTTGGTTTCATCATCTTTACAAAAAACTTATTGGTTAGCATAAATACATCTAAGATTTATCTTGGTTTTTCTTGTTAATTATTTATGATATTTTCTCTTAATATCCATATCTATATGAAAAATATTTATATTCTTATTATTCATACATTTATTTTATTTAACTGTTTTGAGTTCCTCCCACGTAGATATAGGTCTAATTTTCAATATACAGTGGTACCTCGACATACGAGTGCCCCAACATACGAATTTTTCGAGATACGAGCCGGCGAGCGAGTGATTTTTTGCTTTGAGTTACGAGCGAAATTCGAGATACGAGTTCGGTTTAGCAGGTCGGCCGGTAGTGGCAGCGACCGCGCGCCACGCGGTAGCGCCCATCACGGTCAGTGAATCAGTTAGCAGCGTGCTTCCGCTGTGATAAGTTGTGTAGTTGTGTTCGCGTTTTGTGTTGAGTTTACATTTACATTTATAGTTGTAGTTCATTTATTTTTATAACCATAGATCGGAAGAAAGTAGGAGATAAAAGAGTTACAGTCATAGCAGCATACGGTGGTTATGCAAGAAATTGGTTTCGAGGAGTCAGAGGAGGAGGTTATTTCTACAAGTGAGATGAAGGAGATCTTAGGAATGTGGGAGAGAGTTTCACAGTTCGTGGAAAAGAAACACCCAGAAAAAGTTGCAACAGGTCGTGCATTTGATCTTTTTAATGACACTTGTCTAACTCATTTCCGGAACATTCTGAGAGGAAGGAAGAAACAAACCTCCTTGGACATGCTTTTTTCTAAACGGTCTACAGGTGAAAGCGAGAAAAATGTAGCGAAAAAGGCAAAGACCAGTGAGGATATCGAATTTATTTCTTTACATTCTCTTTTTTGTTTTTGTACAATAAATATTTGTCATTTATAAATACGTTTTTATTATTCAAAACCACGTAACAAAAATAACTGGGGTGACATTTTGGGGGTTGGAACGGATTAATGGTAGTTCAATTGTTTTGTATGGGGTAATTTGCTTCGAGATACGAGTAATTCAAGATACGAGCAAGGTTGCGGAACGAATTAAACTCGTATGTCGAGGTACCACTGTATTACTTTTTCCTATCATGTCGAAAATTTCTGTTGAATGGAGAAGGTGAATCCAAAAAGCAATGCTTAACCATATATCACTGTCCTAAATCAGTGACAGCTTTAGAAATCATAATTGTTCTCCATTTTAGTCTCCAATGAATTTTCGGTATTTTTAATTTTAATAGCTCAACATCTCAGATTCTTGTAATTTCTGTTTTTATCCAATCTTAGTAGGATGCTCTTTTGCACCTATTATTTTACTTATATTTTAGTTTGTTTTAATATGTGTTTTAGAATTCAATTTCATTCATTCTTAGCTTTGTAGAAATTACAATTTGTCATTTATTATTTTATATCTTTTTTAAATTATGCTGTATATATATATATATATATATTAAATAAATTTGGCTTAAAAGGAACAAGCACTAAATAAACTTACAGCTAATTGGCTACATTCAAATTACTCTTATATGTGATATTTACAAATTGGCCAAATAAAGAAAAAGTAATGCAATGCATTATTGAAAATAACAGACCCTGCCTTATTTTAGCACAGCCAAGTTGTAGTATGTTTTGTGACCAAATTCAACTTTTAAAACATTGAAGAAATATCGTAAATAATCATACGAAATTAAATAGAAAATTTATTTGCACTTGTACCAGAAAATACGAATGACTACTAGAGTAACCCCAGGATGGTTTGATCCATACCTACCTTTGATTGATAAAGAACTATTCATTCCAGTCTCATCATTCATAAAATTTATCAATTCTAAGAATTTACTGTTCATTCAAAAATATCATGAAATACACTTCTATAAAAAAATTATAATTTTGTAATTTTAGTCTACATTACATATTTACCTTTAAAAAGCGAAGTTCAATAGAAGGTATTTTTTTTAAATTTATTTTTTTATTTTAAAAAAATGCTTTTTGAACTTGAATTTCTGAAGTAATTCGAACGCATTTGTGAAACTGTAATTTAGAATACCTCACGGATCTGGCACCTGTCTTTCCTTTTAGGTGATTAGGGCTTGATACATGCTATGCAATACGAGCTCTTGCTTGTTCTCCAAGCTATTCTTTTCTTTTACTTAATTACCGGTAGACAGTAATGTGACAGTCAATTTCTCCGTAAGCCTTTTTACTTTTGTTTTTGCGTGTCTTTTAAATGTTGAGTGTTAACGTTAGAGGAATTTGTGGTAAAAACGGCTAAGTACAGTAAATAACTCTTATAAATTATTTATGTGCCAACTATTTGGTAACATAAGTGTTTCTTGCACCAAGTAAACTTTTTTGCTCACAAAAAATAAGCTTCTCCAAGAATGATGTGAGGAAAAGTTTCTATGCACCAACAAAAATAGATTTATTTTTTTAAATAGCTGATAAAACTTCTATTCGTTTTCTGAATACAAGAAAGTGCATTTATATAGTTAGTTTTCTTAAAATTATTATAAACTAATAAAATCCTATCGCGAAATAAACAAAGATTCATTCATATAGATTTGCATATCCAAAAGTGATTTAAGAAATTGCCACACACACACATTGTGATAAAGTCAGCCACATTCCTTTGAGTTAAAATTTGAATTCATAAAAAAAATATGTATAAAATATCAATTTTGAATCATTGGATCTGGTGAAAAAAAACCATATTTTGGCAAAGGCATTGAAATAAAAGCATAGAGTGGAGGAACGTAGACCCGGCAAAATATTTTAAGTGCAATTTTGGAGATCTACAAATAAGATCATTCCCACATTGAATGAATGCAAATACATGGGTATCGTATATTTAAGGTAATTTTAATAATGATCAATAATGATTCGATATGTCACTAATAGGAAAATACGTTTTAAATTCGAATTAACCTAACAGTAACATCATAAACCAGAGATCGTTATGGAATCGATCTAACAAGAGTCACGATCACTTCATATGTTCTTCAAAACTATCGCTCAAAAAATACTCAGATAGAGATCTTTAAATCATATCCTGTCACAATCAACCTTACCTTATTAGCTTCATTGGTGAAACTAAGAGATCAGTGTATTTAGTTCCAAAAGAAAAAAAATACACAAATTCAAAGCTTTTTGCCTTATTAAGTGAAATTTTGCAATAACTGCACCTTGTATGGAGTTATCTGCAGCTTCATTCACTAAATGCTCCCGAGAGTGGTCTGTCGAATCCATAATTTCTATCTCATATTGCGAGTTGTTTTCTAGGGTTTCATTGCGCAGCCTTGTAAATTTTATTCACGATATCTACCAGTACATTCAGTCATCAGTGCTTTAAGACTTCATGCAAATCGTCAATAGTTTAACAATTTTTAAACTAATCGTAAGTGATTTCCTGGTTGGTGCTTCTTTCCCAAAACGTGCTCGACAATGCAACTGCAAACCGGTCACATATGTCATTTTACTGGATTTAAGAACACAGAACACCTTACTCAATTCAGATACAGTAACTTATTATCCCCATTACACGCTCTCTGGAAGCTGTGCAACTTCCCTCAATAGCAGTAAATTATTTTATAAGTATACTTACCTCATGGCTCTCATGTGGGCTACATACTTTAAACTGTTCGTGTATTACAGCATCTGGAAACTTCTTACGCATTTATGAATCTTCTGAAAATACACAGAATACTGTGATTGAAAGAAATATAAGAACTATTTATGATAAAAGAAACACTAAGAAAAACTGTTCAAATATCATTCAAAACTAATTTTGTTCTATTGGTCACGCATTTCATAAAGTTTTTCATCAATACATCTTGGTATATAAACAAGACAACAAACTTTAAATAACATTCTTTTTGATCTAATACAACAGCATTTACGTGTCAAAATTAATTTTCTATATCCTATCTTTTCAAGAGTGAAAGCAAACTAAAGCCGAATAGAAAAATTGATTACGTCTTGAAAACGTATAAAAAGCAGAAATGAAAATATTTCAGAAGCAAAAGGATTACCTCAAAGGAATTCAGAGTATCAATCAGAAAAGAGGGAAAAAAGAGCAAATAAAAATCTAACATATTGATCTCTATTCTTTCTTCTTTTGTGGAACTTTTTCTGTGCTTTTTTTTAAAGTATTATTTTTTAGCTCCGTAAAATTTTTTTGTAACTCTCGTAAAAAAAATGTAGCGTATCTTATTTTTCCGCTTAAAATCACATTGCTTAAATATGCCTTATTAACGCAATGTAGGGTGTCTGTCACTTTTTCCTACTAAATGTTTTTTTTGAAGTCCTATAAAACTAAAATGCAAAATATCTTGTTTAAAAGTAGTGCTAATTAATACACTTTCTAAAAAAATCTTGAGCAAAAACTATATAATATATGACATTTTACTGTACGGTTTATACGTAGCTTACATAACTTATGTTATTTTGTATGTGTATGGGATTTAGCTATTTTGAAGTATTTTATTTTAACTTTAAAAAAAATCTATAAACTATATTAAAAAATATATAACAATAAAGATCACCCCTTTTTCATCAATAAAAATGGCTGATTTTAGAATCATTTGTATTAAAGTACTTAGGCATTTCTATTGAAAAAACCTTATTCTAGAAATGTAATTAAATTCGGTTTTGCGCAGTTTTTAAATATATTACATTTTTAGAATTCTATTATAATTAAATTGAGCAATTATAAATATACTTGCTTCATCATATCAGATTTGTGATGAAATTACTGTGACCTAGATAAATGTGTATTAAAATAATCATTGAATCAAAAAGTATCAAAAGGGGATTAAAAGCTAAACACTAAACTTGTTTCAAAATGTGAAAGGTTTTTCAATGTTATGATATATTTAAGGTGTTTTTTTTCTATTTTTACTAAACTATTCATCTTACATTATGCGATTTAGTACATATGATTATACGAGTGAGTTTCTAATGAATTAGTAAGGCATGTGGCAGTTTCTTTATACGTCTGATACTTAAATATATGAAATTTGTAAGGAAAACCATATTCATCACAACACAAAACTACATATCTTGCCGATATTCAAAGCATAATGTATACAAATACAGAGAGAGAACACCATCAATAATTCAATAAAGTTAACTATACAGATAACTATTTTATATTGCTACAATAGGAGTTATCCGAACCTGGAATCAAACAAAATTTCACAAAATCCACTGATATAGTTGTAATGTTCGGCTGACCAATTTTATGATCATAATGCTTGCAATTTACGATCTCATAAGATCTAGAATCCTATTGGCGTAGTTTTATGAATGCGTTAATGGTTTATGAATTATGTTCTTTCAATGAAAATAATTCCAGACTTTTTAGTTAATTTCCTATTCTTATTGTAAATTTTATTTCCGTATCGATTTTTAAAATATTTATCTTGAACCTTTCTCTTATGCGGTATGAATGAAATTGTTGATCTTGTAAAATCGGAGCAATTTTTAGATCCTTTCTACTTTTAATTTTCAAACATTTTAGGAATTCAAATGTTGTACATTATGAACTACGACTATTTGATTTATTTAATATTTGTTATTTGTCTACGTGTATGAATCATCTAGTATATTAATTTTTGGCAGAATGGGTGTCAGTATTCTATGTTTTCTTTTCACTTATTTATTTTTAGTTGCTCTTATAATTGATAAATGCTGTTTAATTTACATTAATTTATTGATTCAACTAAGGAAAATACCGCCACTGACGAATTTAAATTTATGATTATTCCTAATGTATATTGCCATTTTTTTTTTCCTTTTCTTTTTTTGCTAAAAGATTATTTTATCTAATCCATTTTATCATCAATAACAAGAAACACATGTTGCTATTTTTTAGTGATTATTACAGTTCCCTATAAAGAAATTTTAATGTTTCCATTTTTTTTTCTAGCTGTTAAAACATATTACAGACAATTTATAATAATATTTTTCATTTGCTTGCTTTAGAGTATAGAATTTTTCTTTAACAATATCTATTGTTTTTGAAGATTCAAATTTATATTTTTATGATGTGCATATTGTTCGCTGCAACTATTCAATACATTAATCACAAACGCATAAGGCGACTAGCAACTACTAATAGGTACTAATTCATGAAGAAATGTTTCAGATGTACACTGTAGGACCTTTTCAACCATTTTAGAAAGAACTCTTTTAAGATAACTGCAATGGATTGGGAATATTTAGATTTGTATTTCGGATATATCTCCAAATGCTAACAACTGCTTGAAGAAAAATATCTTAAAATGGACAAAAGAGCATAGTTATTGGAATTTTATATGTACCAATGAATTCTGATGCTATTATTTTTCAATGACTATCCTTGTATTCATAAGGGCAGAAGGTAAAGCTTTTAAATGTGAATGTGTTCAGAGCGTTGTGTTCAGGGATAAAATTTTAGCGGTTGGTCTGAAATTTTATAATAGTTATTTCATATGGTAATAGCTCAAACTATTCGACAATGTTAACTATATGAATGCGTAGTCATATGTTTTTATTTTTGTTTTTAAAGGACGGAATCAAATGTTTGCATCTATAGTTTCAAGATGATACCTATACTGTTCCTCTAGTTAAAGTTGTACATAAATTACTTGATTAGCACGAGAATAGTGTTCCACATTTTACACCGCCAAATACTAATGTAGTTAAGATAATTTAGGATATATTGGAATTTGGAGTGAAACATACAAAACCCAATGGAATTTGGCTTAATTGAACCAATTAATAATTGATTGGATTACACTTATATGAATGTGATCCTAAATCATAATGATTGCATGCCTGAGAAAAAGCAGGGGATGATATAACAGCATTCTAATGAGTAAGAATAATGCTCGATATTTTTACGGTGCACTTAGTATTGCCTGTTTTATTTTTATCCCTGCACAAATTTCCTTTTTTATCGTCCTCTAATATATTATTTTTATCATTACATATTGTAATAGGACTCAAGAATTTAGTAATATATAAGAAAAAATTATTTAATATTTTTAAAGGATAGTATATTTCAAAATTTACTCAAATTTACAATTTAGGAAAGTTGTGTCGGTAATATAAATTTTAATAAAATAATTCTTTTAATTTATTGGGACTATTGTAAAAAATCGTTCTTACCCGTAAATCCCAGAGATATCATTTTATACATTTTCAATTCGAAATTCATAAATTAGTTCACAGGAATTCAGGTAGGCAAGTCATTAAATAAAAGTTGTCATTACTTTTTCATAGTGAATAACGCTTTAAAACTAGAGAAAAGCATTATTTATTATTATTTTTAAATAATTTTGTGCAAAAGGATTTCTAATGAAGCACGCAACGATAAAAACCACCGAAAAGAAAATTTGCATGTTGGAGTCAGCATTGAGGTGACAGAAAAGAGCGTTGATATATTCGTGTTAATGCAATGGATTGGTTTCTACTGAAATGCACGCCAAATTAAAGGTATATGCATCCATCATTGCTTATATTTATATGATATTGGTTTTTAGTAATTCATTTTGTAAATTCTCTCTCTCCATTAAACTAAAGTCATCTTACTCAGCACGCAACGGAGCTATTTATTATCGATGCAATTGTGACACGGAATTCTAGAAGTGCTAAGACCATCTGCTTGTATTTGATAACAAAGACTTTTACGTTTACCATTTCATGCTGCTTTCATAAAATAACGGAAGACTTTGAAATAAATAATAGCAAATACATTTTACCCTATTAAATAAACAATATTCATATGTAGTAATAACCAGTTACGTTCTTTTTATTTTCATTTTTGATAGAGTTGCACAGAAAACTGAAATTAGCAATATAAAAATTAAATAATTCCCTTTTTGTTATTAAAAGGGCAACTATTTGCACGCATTGCATCAATTTGAAATAATTTTCATTACAAAGGAAAAAAAATATTTTAGTATAGCTTCGGAATTGTATTTAAGACAGTGTTTCTCAAACTTTCAATATTTGCGACCCAATATTAAATCATAACTTTCATCACGCCCCTCTTCCTTAAAATAACAATGTATTGAATTCAATACTACTATACCCTGACGCTTAAGTTACAATACAACTTTAACCTTTTAAGTGAATCCGGATTATATAAATGTCTCGCTCATCTAAAGCGTTAATTGAACCGGAGTATATATATGTGTTTCTGAAGTACGATCTTTTCTGTACACTGCTATCTTAAAAATTATTCCGAAGGCATTGGAATGCAATAAAAGGACTTTGACAGTGTTTGTTAAGGATTTACTTATTTCAGAGAATGTTTTATTTATTTATCCGTCCCTATTACATCACATGCACGCGCCTACGTGCGAAATGGTGGTATTGTATAACGTTTCATCTGCAGCTCAGCGATTTATTGTAAACCGTACAGATTATCAAGGTAAGTGTTAGTTTCCGTATATAATTTTATTTATAACAAGCCCATGGGATCACTGGTAATAATTCAACTTGTTTGAGTAGTATTGTTAAATTAATTCCGGTATACAATACTGATGCCTTTGTAAGTTTATTATATCAGTGTAAATGTGTATTATACTTTTTATCAAATTCCAGAACAATTTCTGGTGAGGCCCCTAAAACTCACTTCTCCATTCTCCCCCGCTCATCAACATTAATATCAACGACATTTCCACCACTAACAACCCTGAAATTTGCATCTATTTGGACGACACAACGATAATTTGTCAACTCAAAGAACCGCCTTCATATTATACACTAATGGACAAAACAATTAGCGCACCAATAAGGAGTCGTCAAAATGAAACGAAATTTTACATACGTAATGACTACTTTAATACAAGTGAATGATTAGAAAATCAAATAAAAAGAATCACTTATTTCAGAGAAAAATGCAAAGGAACGAATAATTTAATACCCTGTTGAACCCCATCTAGCGCAAATGCACGATACGATAATAAAGGCCATTGAGGCATACAAGTTCTGTATAATGTCTTGAGACATTTCGTTCCCTATTTGCTATAACTTTGTCTTTAGTTCGTTCAAACTCATGGAATGCCCAAATCACCGTCCCAAATGATCCCGGATATGCTCGATTGAAGACAAATCAGGGGATTGGGCAGGCAAAGGAAGGGTTGTAACAGTGCGGAGACAGTCTTGTGACATCCTTGTCGTGTGGAACCGAGCATTGGCTTGTTGAAAAATGGCTCATGGAAGCCGTTACATGAGTGACAACACATGTTGTTTTGCAGGATGTCATGGGCATACCACTAGGCGGCATTGGTGCCCGGGACCAATACTAGGGGTGACCATGTTTTGTAGGCAATGGCACCTCAATCATCACACCAGCTGTGGGAGCGGTGTGTCTCTGTAAAGCAAATTCAGGATTGTGGTGTTCAGCACGGGGTGTCCACACACGAACACGATTGTCATCACTGCTGAGATTGCATCTGGATTCGTCAGTAAAGACCACCTGGTTCCATTCCGCTACAGTCCAGTTCCCTCCCAAGTTGCAAATTTTCGATACAAAACCTTTTTTGGTTTTATCGATATATCATGGTGAATTTTCTTTAAACTTTTGCAGAATTTCTGAATATAAGTGTCTTTCATTTTGTCTTTGTGTAAATTAAATATATAAACACAAATTATATGCGCTTCTATTTTTAATAAATTATATTTTTCTAGAAACTATTTCTCATAAAATCTTGGCAATATGATGGAGAGGTGTCTTATGAATGTTCCTTCAAAACTGTTTGTTAACAATTGATAAAAACTCAATATTTCTAGAACTCTAAAAGAAACACAAGCCTTAATTGCATTTATATAATTTATTCCTTATTTCTTTCATTTAGTAATTTTTATAATTTAAGAGAAATAGTTTGCAATAACTTTTCTATTTAAATAAAAAAAATATATAGATTTGAAATTTTCTGAGATAAAAGAGTACGCATTTCCTTAAAAAAGTAATGAAGGAAAATATCTTAACAGTATTTTAGAACAACATAAACTTTTTATTTAATATTTATTAAAATAACTTATATTTCATTTAAATTAGAAAAAAATATATATATTTCTTTTCATTGAAGAGTTATCTAAAATATTATAATAAAATGTGCGATAAATGTGGCTTTATTAAAAAATGTTTGCTTATTTTATAAAATAAAATGAAATTCAAAAGTATTATATCATCATTACATTGTGCAAATTCTGTAATTTGTTTTCGCTTTTTTATTGCAAAACTTTACGCTTGAACATTTTATTCACAAATATATCACTTTCCAGTTCAACAAAGTATCCTTTCTTCCGGGTTTTGAAAAACTGCTAGATAAATGCCTCTAAATTGCTTTCATCCATAGCCGTTGGTTGTTTAAGATATTCTCTTTCAGTAGAAGAAATATATTTTACTTTTTTCTAAGCTTTAGAAATTTCATTTTAGCATCCATTTTTTCACTTAGCGTATATAAGTGATCTATTACATTCTTTGTATTAAGATAATAGTTAAGTTCTTGTGATAAATATTTGTCATTTATCTTGCTTGCTAAAATATGCTTTTCACGTAAAGGCAAATTACAAAAAAAAAGCACAGATTGACGCTTGAGGCAGATAACTTTCATTGTTAAATAATTCTTTTGTTAGAAAACTGCCTAAAAGTGATGCTATTCGAAGGAAACATATATAAATACCACTGTAGTATTTTTTTAGGTTTAAAGCGAAAAGACGAATTTTTGATAATGCTAAAAAGGATTTTAGCAGTTAATTGTTCAACATAATAAGATATAATGATAAATAAACAAATTAATGCAATAGCTCTTCAAGTGCTTTTAAAAGTATTCATAGCTGAAAAATTCTAATTTTTCTACTTGATGAAACAATTGGATTTTAATGTTATCCAAAAATTTGATATCATTGGTAACACGGGAAGGATTTACTACATCAATTCATTTTTTTTCTTTCTGAATATATATTTCTATCTATCTCTCTTATCTCTCTTTGTAACTATATATATATGTTACCGTTAAAGTGTGAATTCCGTTATTTCATGGAATAACTAGGTATTTCATGAAAAAACTAGACAAATCAGTTAAAGTATATAAAATTATTGAATTCTACGTTATAATTAAGTATTCTATAGAATAACGATTTCTTCATCGTTAATATATGAGATAAGGCACTCAAAAATTCTTTGAACCAGTTCTAGCTGCTTTAGGAAGGATTTTTCCACTTAGGATCTAGAGATGGCCGAATAAAACAATTGCACTCTAGATATCAGTTCAGTATACGCCAGCGGAAAATAATTCTCATTGAAGAATTTCCAAATATTGACACACAAAAGTGCTCATATAAAAAAAGAAAAATGTGTGATGGTAAAAAGTAGGCTTGTTTGAAAAATAATAAGCAATCCAATCCAAAGTATCATCACAGCAGTCCTTGCTCCAATCAATAATTAAACGTAAAATAACGGTATCTCCTAAAATTTCAATTAATATTCTCTTACTTTTTTGTTTAAAAAACTTTGCACAATGTTCTTAAGAAGCAAAATTTTTCCTCCTAGGATGTATATTTTTGTTGATAATATTTAAATATAACCTAATTTCTCAGCATATTCTTTTTTCCCTTTTCTGTTTAACCAATGTTAGCAGAATGAGCAATGATAAATTATATTATCTGCTTTGCCTTATTATTTGTCAATTAGTCATCTCCAAAAGAGATCAAATGTATTTTTCGAAAGATTTAAGATATTTATGATCAATTAATTTATAAAATCTCTTTGAAATTGTTTATTTTTCACTTTAACGGTTTATCAGCTATTTCATAGAATACTTAATTATTCTATGAAATAACTGAGTTTTAACTATTACGGTAACACACACACATATATATATATATGTGTGTGTGCGTGCGCGCACATATTATATATATATATATATATATATATATTGTGTAAAAATTCTCCACTAAAGATAGATGAATAATCATTAATCATCAAAGCTGAAAAAAAAAACTGAAAATGTAAGATAAACTAGACATAAGATTTTAGAAAGAATATATAGAAATTATAAAAATCATAGAACTTAAAATCTAAAAATATGGATGCTACAGTATTATAAAAAAATTGCTGACTATATATATTTGACAGAGAATGGTTAGTGGTAAGGATTTTTAATACGATCTTTATTCAGAGAGTAGCTGTGTATGTAGAAAATGTTGAAATGATAAAGCATTGTAGTAGATTATTTCACATTTATTTACAAAACAGGGAATGGATGGCATGATAATGAAACAGACACAAGCAGCAGCTGGTTACACATATTAAAGACAAAGAGAAGCATTGCGGGAATTTCTCAGAAATCTCGGTTTATATACGAAGCCGCAAACGAAAGTACAACCACATGATCTGCGTGAACGGAGCTTGTTTATTGGTGGATATATATAGTTCAAAAGATTCCTGTCTGGAGGGTAGGTAGTTTCTTTTCAATGTGCCAGTCCTAAAATCCAGGACACTTACAAATTCAAAACATGTTCAAGATTAAATTACTGGTAAAAATTACATAAATGTTTTTTTTTCTATATCTAATAAAAATAAATAAAAATAAATGAATAATCAATAATTAAAATGCCGGAACATATAATCACACAACAATCGATAAAAGAAATTGGGAATGAATCGAATATCCTACAGAACTGAAAAATCATAAATTCTGAAATCGAGAACCAGGAATAAAAATCCATTTTATGAAGAAAAGTCAATTGACCATGTAACGGATCTATACGTACTTCCACTAATATCTTCTTATCTCTTTAAACAAAATTTTTAATTCAACAAACTTTCATCGAGTTAGCGAAAGTGATTTATGTAGATGAGGTACATTATATAAATGCGGTTTTCGCGAGTTGGTGGTAAGAAATGAAGGAAGGAAGGAAGTGATTTGTTAACACGTTTTTGTTGACACGCTGAAGTGGATACGTTACATGTGTGCAAATAGGAGTTTAACAGAAGTTGAGAATTAGTCGAAGAATGAAAAGCAGTGAATTAATTAAAAATTACAGAGCGTGGAGCCATCGTCATTAGATCAAGCCAAAGAGAGTGTCTGCAAAGTTCCAGTGTAGGATTCGATGAATTAAAGGTCAGGTACTGTGCACTTGATTAAGTAGAAGCTAGTTATTAGTGTGTGACGTAGCTGTAATTGAGCGCATTTAAGCTATCTTAGATTCAGTTAGGGTCTTTAGTAGTATCCCAGGGTTATAAAATCTCACCTCTGCACTCTACTATAATTCATATACCTTAATTAGTATTGTATTGAGTCTGTTTTATAATTGTTAATAAGAATTAATAAATCAAATTAGATTGGAAATAATGTCTGGATTATTCAGTTCCTCCTACACATCTAGCCGGGTTTACAGGTAGACAAGAGGGTTCGGATGTAAGAGGTAACCGAACGTTACCACAACCCAACTAGAAAAGTATTATTCCTTTTTAACTTAGTTGTATACTATCGAAAATATTTATAGTTTTCCATTTTCCATATTTTTACTTCATATATACGAAATTTTAAGTAAGCCCTTGAATTTTGAATTAGACTAGACTTAGAGCAGTTATTGGATGAAAAGAACGTTTGTTGTGCACCTCCCTTTCAACACATCAAAGTCTGAATATTTAACTTCGAGGGTCCGTGCGCAAAAATATGTGATTGAAGTCCAACATGATACTAGAGGTCGTCTCATCCACTCAAAACACTAAGCCCAAATAATCAATAAACATTTTATCGATAAATTAGGTAGGTAGGTAGTTAGAAGATCATTTAAGTAAATAATCAAAATTCACATAACTTTAAACCTGAAAATGTTTGTAGATAATCTGTCTCTCAGAATTTAAATAAAAGGAGAGCAGTTCTGCTATTAATCATATTAACCGAATTTGACGAACATAGGAATTGGATGGAGAATCCATGAGGATGGTTACTTTAATAGTAGAAAAATGCCCACATATTGGCCAGAAATTTAAAACTCGTTGTTTGAAACAGTTAAAACTCACAATGGCAAGTTTCAGATAACTATCTTCCTTTTTGTCCTAACTTCATATATGTACAGCCCATAGCTTACGAAGTAATTATTTTAAATATGGAATAAAATTCAATGATTTTCACTATTATAATACGACTTCTTTATACACACTTCCAATCAAATCGAACTAAAAAACAACACAAAAAAATAAAACACGTCGAACTTAGAATTTTCAATGGGACATATGATC
>BMAO01028859.1:0-16679 GCA_019973975.1 Trichonephila clavata | reverse complement strand
TATATATATATTCTGTTTCTTTTTTCTTTCTACCAATAAAATACTATGTGGTCTGCGTGACGGAGTATTCGCGTGCATGGCAAAGACATTTGAAAGTTAATTAACTCACACAAAAAGTTTGCTTTTTTTTTATTGGGACATACTGTATATGTAAAAGTAAGGAAATTAATGAAAGAGGGAATTAAATTAAAGTAATTAGGAAAGAAAATTTGATGTACTTCTGTGCAATATATTTATTCAATTAAGTAGAAGTATCACTAATGATGAATAAGTTAATTTGTGAGTGTTTTTCCCTAACAACTTTCAAGAGTTGAAGGTTGAGTCCGCTTCATGAGTAATAAAACACTGGATTCTGAAGGTGACAAAATGTACTCTCACGTAAAAAAAAAAACATTTTTCATTTGGGAAGGAAGTTTGGAGGAGAAAAAAAATTATTCTTATACGATAATATGTACATATTTCAAATATTCTCTTGAATACACAAATAAACCATAACACCTTTATATACAGCCTTAACCTGCGGATTTTCCGAGCTGAGTTCGGGCTGGCGAAACGTACCATCCTGGTTCATTCCGAGAGTAGCTCGGGCAATGTGAAAATTTACACTCTGCAATCAATCTCTCCCGAATTATTTCCCATGTTCCTTTTATGGTTTAGAATGATTGAAAAGTACCACTTGGTGGAATTCTCTGCAAAAAGTGAATGTTTTTCTGCTGACCCCTCCTCCCCACACCTCTTACGCTTGTCTTAAAGGCATTATGTTGACTGCATTCCCCCAACATAGAAGAAAACTAATCCAACACTATAGTGCTGCTCAAAGAGAGACAATAAGGGGAAGGAGGTACGAAGAGAAAAAAGATTCTACATTCTAGAATGCAATGTTGGGTTGTATGTAGTATCGTGTTTTCGAGTTTATCATACACGATCAAATTATAAATAATGATTTCATAATCATTTACGTAAATCCAAAATATGCAAATAATTTTGTAATTCTAGATAAAAGCTACGTACTCTAAACTTTATATTTACAGTTAGTGTGAATTGAGACTCCAAAGTCTAGTGATTTCTACCATACACAGAAAGACAATTTTTCAGATAAATTACTCATTTATTTAAATGGATTTTCTTACATTAACTTTTAGAAAATTGCGTATGCGAATGGTGCTGTTTTGTTTAAAAATATGTATATTTGAAAATATGCATAAAAAATTGACACTTGTTGATGCATAATCCAGAAATAAAATGAACCTGGAAAGGGTTAATTTGTTATACTATAAACAAGTAAAGAAAGCACTGATCCTTACATTTTTAATGGCAGTCTAGTTGTCATGATTGAAAGCTCATGACCGACGTGCTCGAGTCGTACGTTCGAATCCTGATACTACAAATAAAATCCCATTTAGAACGGCTAATTCTGGGTGAATTTACAAAGGCTCCGCACGCGTTGCTGGGGCGTGAAATTTTGGATAATGTAGTCGCAGCTTAGGTATCGTTCTCGTTACTGGATACAATTGATTACTGGTAACGATTTTTTAGAAAAGTCGAAATAATAAAAGCAGTGAAATGCTTTTATAGTAATTTGTTGCTGAATTAAGAGAATAAGAAAAAATGAAATTACCAGATTAACTTCAATCGAGTATTACTTAGGGAAATTCATTTACATTGAAATGCGTTTAACACAAAAACGCTTAAGACGAAATATTGGTTAACACGAAATTATACAACGGTCCCGACAAACTACTATGAATTTTCATGCATTGTTTTCTCATAACACGAAACGAAATTCGCTTAATACGAAAAGATTTCCATTCTGGGAACGGACTAGGGTTTGCAGCCCCGGGATCATGGTGTATTTTCCAATCGCATGATTCCGGGATTAAAATAGTTAATCCCGGGATTTAAATTTTGTCTGAATTATATTTTAAAATTATTTTCTCATCAAAATTTACTAAGAAATTTAATTCTTAGAAAATTTATATTTTGTTTATAAAATATGTAGTTATAGAATTTTTTATATAATTATAATTGCAATACGTAAAAAAATATATGGAGCTCTCATTTCTCATATGGGAGAACGTCGCACAGATCTAACTGGATCACCACAATACTTATATAATAATATTAGAAACATCTAAAGAATAGATTTTGTCACTGTTTGTTCTTCAATTAAATTCCGTTAATTAATAGCGGACCTGCTTGAAGAGATACTTCAAATACCATTGCATTACTAACAGTTCACGGAACTGGATCTTCTATTTCGAATAAGGTTACACTTGAAATCGATTCATATTCTGATCAATTGGTTCATATTGGATCAATTTATGCACAAAAACCATTAAGTGTAGAAGAACTAGATAAAGTTATCAAAGAGGTATATGCCCCCATGCAGTCTCTTAGATTTGTGACGCTCATCAAAAATTCAAAAAGAAATGTCTCCATTTTGGAAATGGAAGGAGGCATGGTGACTACCTGAAAAGGACATACTCCTATTTAATGATGATAACACCTACTAGTATAAAATCCAAACAAGCATTTTCTTCGGCAGGACAATTTGTAAAAGAAATAAGAAGCTGTTTGAACGATGGAATGCTAGACGAGCTGTGTTTTTTAAAAGCTTATTTACAGAAACATAAGACATGAAGAAATGCTTCGTTAATTTCATTATGTACTATTTTCATTTTTTTTATGATGAATTAAGTTTTTTATTTGTTTCACACACACAATAAAATTCATATTAAACCAATTTTTATTTATATTTTCAGTTTTATTATTGAATTCCTATTCTAATGTGTAAGTATGTTTGGTAAATAGTCCAATCCTAACCCCGGGATTAAAAATATAACACGGAATTGCAAACCCTAGAACGAACAATATTTAGAAAACACCAGTTGCGCAGGTGAGATTTAAGTGGGGGTGGGAAATGAAAGAGAGGGATGTTTACATGTTTCGTAGAAAGGAGGCTAACTTGGCTTCGAAATAACCTCGGAATAGCCTGTGACTCGAGCCAATTTTATTTCTATTTTCACCCTCCATCCTCACAAACGCCCCACAAAAACATCTAACCTCTCATCAGTTGGCTTGGGAATTCGGTGACATCGCAGTGTTAGCAAAGATTATGAGTTTGGTGCTCGTTCTCTTTTCTACTTTGGAAGAATTTTTTGCTATTATAATAGAAAAGAGTTCAAGGTGAAAGCAAACTGCTATTTCATTTAAGAAGAAGATGTAGCTTCTTAAAACTGTTGATCAAAAACAGAAAAAGAAAACAGGAATCTGTAAAAATTTGTATATTTGTATTTTATCAACAATAATTACTGAAATAGAGCAAATTACGGAAATGTTAGAACATATTTATGTAAAGAAAGTACTCTCTAATAAACTTAATTTTGTTGAATATATATTTCCTTTATTTTTTGGAGTTTACTCCTTAAGGATTGATTTCCACAAAACCCGTCCTTTGCGGGTCTCTACCTAACAAAAGAAACATGCAAGTCAAATTTCAAGTGTTTAGGACTAACATTTTTGGATATTTTGTGATAAGTTATTGAGTGAATAGCTTTTCTCCTTCATTGGAAAGTCACATGTTGCGTCTAAATGTGAAATCTTCGTTCACGAACATATAACTGTTAAAAAAAATCATGTAATTTATCAAAAAAATAAAATTGGCAGGAAAGCTCTCGGTAAAATCAAGACTTAAAGATTCCGTGGCCTTATCCAGAGCTGCATTATATTTTATGTAAGGAGAATATATAGATAGATAACCAAAATTCCCTATACTATAGAGAGATGAATAATCAATAATCATCAAAACTGAAAAAAACCGAAACTGTAAGACAAACCAGACATAAGATTATAGAAAGGATATATTAGAAATTATAAAAGTCAAAGAATTTAAAATATATAACTAAATGGATGCTACAATATTATAAACATTGCTCTAGGACGACTCTTATACATAAAATAATTTATATAAAAGTGGGGTTGAACATGTTCTTCAGCAAGCCAACCTTCCCCCTTTCTGTTAATAATATTGAGCAAAAATCTGTTGAAAATAATGGATAGAATATCTAAATCCATTACAAAAAAACGGTAACTTACCTAAAAATTGCATTCAAAAATGCAATTTTTAGCCCGCGCTAAATCTGAATACAATAAACAAGTCATTGGAAGAATCTGGATCCAAATGCAAATTTAAAGCATTTGAATGGCTGAATAGTAGCAAACAGTTAGCAAAAGTATGAAAAAAAATAGAAATAAAAAATCGAAATAGTGTGTGTATAAATAGTACCATTACTAATAAAACTCATTTAAATAAAAAGAATAAATTAACTTATAAATATTAAAAAAAATTACTACGGTTAAATTAAAACTAAGAGAATAAGTAATTTTATCTAAAATTAAATATAGAGGTAACAGTATTTATCTAAGAAAAATGACAAATTTATAATAATAAACTATAAATGTTGTAAAGAATTTTATTTCTTACTATTTAGAATTCCTTTTTATTCAAAAAACTATATAATAAAAATATATCTAGCATTTTGATACATTATCGATTGAGTAATATTTAAAATAATTATAATTATATCCAAAAGCCACATAAAAGGCCCCCGTATAGCACTCAAAGATTAAGTTTTAGAACTCTAGTAATCAAATGCTTCAATATATAAAGAACACATTTCCCAGTTTTTAAAGCAGATGGATGAAGTAACCATAAATTGCTTTATGTTAGCAGTACGCAAAAACTCTATTATGATAACTTTCCTTAAGGCATGCATGAACGATACTTTTTCAATACACGTGACACCTGTAAATATCTGTAAAAACACTTATTACGGAATTCTTTCCAAGGAAACAATCACCTTTTGTTCATTCAACATGAGCAAAAAAAAGTATAGCTCTCTTTCAATAAAATATGCTAGACAACACAAGGTCATCTTGGACAAAGGCCTTGATCAAGGTCATTTTTTAGTTTCTGTTATTCCTTCTTCAAGCATTTTACGGCAGGGGTCTAACTACCGGACAGCATTAACAGCAGGTGAGTTCTTTATAATAATTGTAATTACATTATTGTGAATATATTAGTTCTAATTTTTATTATATTGTTATGTGTTAAGGTAGTCGACTACTTGCAAAAGCTTTTTTTTTTTTAAAAAAAATGGATTTATGGGATTTTTTGTTGTTTTTATATTTGGTTTAACACATTTTAGGAAAATATGCTAAAATTAAGAGGAGAAAATGAAATTATTATAACTAAAATGGAAAAAAATGGGTAAAAATTTACAAAAAATAACATAAACTGGGACCATTCTGTACCAAAATTTTATGAACAAAGATTCAATTTTTCGATTCTGATGAGTTGCTATGTTATTCATTTTTGAAATGACCTTCAGGATAAGCTATATTTTTATTTTTACAAAAACTGCAACACTTTATCTTAGTTATTATATGAAATTGCTTGAAAAATCAATGATTATATTAATATAAGGGAATGTTAAATTTTGTAGTAAAACAGTGATTGATAAATCTGAAGGTTAAAACACTTCTACTATTATACAGCACATACAGAAAAAATTTCAGTTTATTATTTTTGAAACTTTTTTAGCAATCGCTGTCCCCGTTTGAGCAATTTAAAAAAAAACACATTTCGAGTAAAATGTGTTTTAAAATATGACATCTTGCTTTAAGTAATCGCATCTGCTTTTACAAAAACACTTGTAGTTTTTGTTCTAGTGAATGGAAAGTAATAAATTTGATATTTTTATAAAGCTAATAAGACAGCCTATGAAATAAAATCATAAAAATATTTGTCAATTTTTGGCAAAATTCACAGTTTGATTGTAGTCGGATACCTTAAGTCCTAATGGCAAATGCACTGATATTTCTCATCGTGATCGATAGAAAACTGTATTTTAAAGAAATTGTTCGAGTTGTTGGTGTCCTGTAACAATAATTACAAATAACAAAATACAGGAAACATTTAGATAAGATTTAGCTAAAGTTCTGCCTTAAAATAATTAAAAGATATAACGAAGAAAATATTTTAAAAGGGTATAGGTAATATTGGAACATTTTTAAAAATAGCAAAACTGATAGTATATTAAGTAGGTTCATTGTTCTGTCGTATAATTTATGATGTATAAATTTCTCTCTGTAAAGTTAGAATCTTAATGATGAATATTCTATTTCCATTGTTAAGAAATTAACAATTAAAACTATAAGCAAAGCTTCCACATACATTTATCAATTCTTTGATTCTTACAGGAAAAAAAGTTTGAAAAAAGATTGAATATTTATTGCGTAAAAAGTTATAAATAACACAAAACGAAATACAAAATATTTTACCTGAAGATAAAAAAATATCTAACGATATTCAGCGGTCCTTTCCTACATTTGTAAAACAGCATTAAGTAATAAAATATTAATGATATATACGGTAATACATTACTTACTAAATATTATCAAAACATTATTAGATAATTCTTCAGCTCAATGTTTCACTCTTAGGAAATAATTAAGCTCGAAATTGATTTTCTTTTGAAGATAAAAAATAGTATCGGAAGTATAATTTGAATAATTCATAATAGATGAGATTAGTGGGGTTCATATCTCTTTTCTGCATGATGGATTTGAAAAATGTGATGTTATCTAGAATTCTAAATATTACCTTAAAATTTCATTTCTCGAATTATTTAACATGAAGAAATGGGAATTTATGAGCATTCAACTTAAAGTGAAAGTAGACTTATCTTAGCTGAAGTAAGTCAAAATGTATGCACACGTTTCACACTGAAAATGAATTTGTGGTTGAAGTAATAGATCAAAACTTAATCAAACTCAAAATTTCTCTTGAATGTTACATTCCTTTTCCAAAAAAATTGTAAATTCTTGTGAATGATTTATATCTGAAATTCATACAGAACTTTTTAAACTCTGTAAATTCTTTAGTTTCGTTTCTATTTTATAAATGCTGTAACCTAATTGAAAGAAGAAAATATTTCTTGAAAAGAAATTCATATGCATTCTAATTAAAAGTTATTTTAATTTATTTTTTATAGGATCCATTAAAAATATTTCTAATTAAACATATAGAGGTACTATCATTATACGTTAGCGTGATATATTTATATAATTCGATCATTATTTTGATATATCATTAACACATTTCTTCATATTTTTATTCCTTTTTGAATAAGTCTAAAAATATGTGACATTTCAATAAACATAGAAAATCTAATAGCATTTGAGAGATTAATAGCTAAGTTTCTTGAAATATAAAATCAATTACTGTCATAATACAAAACTTCGAATTACATTGATGAAAGGGTTTCAATAAAGGACAATGCATATTTTAATTAATGCCGTTATATATGTTATATATTATTAATTACATTATCAAAGTAGAAAAAATCTTCCATTAGAGACTACAACAAGCTTTAAATGTTAATATGATACTTAAAAAAAAATTTCGCACAATTATTTCAAACTTTGAGCATTATTTTGTACAAAATGGTGGAAAATATTTCAAATTTTGTACTATTCTCTTAGAAAATAACTTTTCCATGTAAAAAATTATTAGAAAACAAATGTATTTTACTTTGCTATATACACACGCACGCAAACACACACGCGCATACAAATAGTATGGTTGCAGTTTTAAACAACGAGCTGCTGTTATTTTGAAAGGTTCTAAAATTTGACTATTTTTAATTATTCTGAAATAGTTTTACCTGAGAATGAATCGTAAAATATTGATAAGAAGAAGAAGCTAGTTACTTTTGTAATCCCAAAAATCTTTTTCAATCTCCTTAAAACAGATTTTTTCCACCAATACAGTCGACCTACTACAGCGTGATTAATCCATTTTTATTAAAGCACCTACTCTGAAAACTCGCTTACTAAACAAGATGTTTATAATTCAAACCAGGTAATTTTAGTTCCGCCAAACAAACAAACCTGTCGTGCCAAAATGAATTTTTAACTTCATTTACTATTTCGAATCAACCTTCACACCTGGTTGTACCCTTGCCAAAAAGTAACTTGAATGAGAAAAGTAAGGGAAAAAATATGTAAATTACAGAGACCGTGTGTGATGTCCTCACTTCCTCATACGCACTTCCTTCTATTGGCAATCTCTTTTGTTTATACATCCTCCCCCAATCCTCATTTGGAGTGAAAAAATTGAATAGTGTGTTTATAATTCTTTCAAGGCCACTCAAATTGGAAAGGATTTCAGCTGTGATTTTCATGATGTGCAAGAAAAGGGTAAGATCTAAGCTTTCTCCTTTTTTGAAGAAATCAATCTCATAGTATACATGAGCTACTTTTATCTAAAAAAGAAGTTAAATCCTTTTATTTTAACCTATCATTTAAAAATTCATGGACATTCGTAGCCTTAAGTGTATAATATGTTTAATGCATATGAGAGATAAAATTCAAGTCATGAAATTTTTTTTTATTTATGTTTTATTATTATCGATAGACAGGTGTGACTTTTTAACATTATTAGTTTTCAACCACGTAATAAACAAATCTTTTTAAAATCCCTTTTAGTTTTTAAAAAGAGTTCAGGTATTCTGTTGTTTGAAAGTGTTGCAAAACCAGAGTCATTTTTATTTTATTTTACTTTCTCCAATGACTTTAAATTCACCCAATTAGCATTTGTAAAACATTAAGAAAACAATTTTGTGAGTCTATAATTTCCATATCATCAGCGTCCTCCACCGACACTTGCATTGAGTTGTTGATTATAAACTTGACTTAGTTCTAAGCAAGTGTGAAATAAATTATGTAAATTGCTTTTTAATCCATAAGCAAATGGAATAATCATTTTAATTTGATGTAAAATTGTGTTTAAAAGTACATTACAGTAAATCGTAAACACGGTCAAAAAAAGATGATGATATTTGATAAAAAAAATTTATACAGTCCAGTTTTATTTGAAATCAAGGTCTTAACCAGAATCTGGAAACTATTATCTAAGATTCAACTTCAACATTTCCAACTGCGAAATTCCTGATATATTCCCGGGCTAACAAATTTTCTAAAGTAAAGACTCTTTAATTTTTCTTGCGCTGATAACTCTTTGTCCCTGAAGTGTGTAATCATGATAAAAGGATAACAGATACCCAGAAGTGTATCTTATAAAAAGATGCTTCTGGAAAATATTTTTGTCTGCAATAGATTGATAGCGCAAGCTCTCAATGTATCAAATGGTATCGATTGATTCTACTATTTAAAATAGGTGCACTTATGGTAATTAATAGAGAGGTTAGTAAATTAATTCACATTGCGAATAAAATATAAGGATTTTTCTGACTTACTAAAAATCATAAAAATAAAAATTCCCTTTCAGCTAAGGTGTCATCCTCCAGGTTCAAATTTACGAAATCCCCCGCCAGAAATCCTCGCGTTTCATTAAAAAGCAATATTATTAAGGAAAAAATCAAATCAAGACAAAATCTAAATTAGTGCATTAACTTCTTAAGAGATGTATACAATTAATTTGGTACGTTTCATCATCTCAGCAAAAGTGAAAAAGTTGTAATATATATCTAATGGAGCTGCGGATTGGTATTTTACTATTGCAGACTCAATACATGTCGCGGAATCTGGAATCTCTTTTAATTTTGGCACCATATAGGTGGTATACCAATCGTTGCAAGTAATTTTGAAGCCAAGCTTACTCCCCAGAGAGAGGCACCTGAGCTTTGACGGTGCAAAATTGTACAGGGAATATTAATTATGCGAAGAGCATACAAGCCAAACAGGCACGTAAGAGATTTTTTACTTGCCGCATAATCACACAACATGACCTCTTTCGATTTTTTGCTTCTTGAAAATCCACCTACATAGGCCGGAATCGAACCTCCAAAGTTGGGCATGCAAAGTTAGCTTAAAACCGACTGCAACATCCAGCCGGCTCACAAAAAAAAAAAATAAATAAATAAAAAAAAAAATGTAATATTTCTTTTATTAAATTTCCTCAGTAGATCACGCGAAAACTTGAATATAATGGGAAGCAACTATCATCAATTCATATGAGAATTAGAATTTTATTCATCAATTTAATAGAATCATTTTTCGACGTCTCAATTTCAAATTGCACTATGGCTATATGCAAAAGAGCTTGCAATTTTTTTCAAGTGACGAAGGTGACACGTGAGCTGGATCCCCCCTTTCCAAACTACCACACCACGTCAACAACAAGCTTGTGGCCGACGTTAATAACGTCGAGACACGAGATCCAATATACTGATGATTTTGAAAATCCATCGAGCAGTGGAGCTGATGCTCAATAAATCTGTGGCAATGCAAATTAATTTATTTGAGTAGTGAGGATGTTCGGCAGTGGGAGGCGAGCTCCGATGTCAACAGCTGTTCAAAATCTTGAGTTAATGAGCCAATAGTTTTCGCGTTGCTTCTAAATATGGCATCAATAAAATAATCAATCAATTAAATTTTTTAAAAAATGACCGAAATTTTTCCCTTAACCACATGCACAACGTTTTTTTTTTTTTTAAATTTTATTCTGATTAATAAAATTCTTACTCAACCTCACGACCCACGTTTCAACAAATTTAATACTCTGTTTCGAAAACTATTCCAACCTCGAAAAGAAAAGGAAAAGAAATAGCAAACATACAAGCTTCAATTTTTGTTACCAATACAATCACTGACTTTTTGAAAAGTTGGTTTGTAACTTTTTTTAATAATTATTTTTGCATATCTATCATTAAAGAATTCCACAGATAAAGTGCAGGAGCAGCCACGATACGAAACAAATATGAGACTGCCGTTTCTGTTATTTTCTGTATCCCCACCACTCAGTCTATTCTACTGATTATAGGTGAGCAAGGGGGCAATTACGCGCGGGCACACGAGAAATCTATTTCCTACCATGAAAGTGACACAATAGAGTTCCTTTAATGTGGTGACCTTAACGCCCGAACAAACAGACATGTTAAATTATACTCAAGGACATTTTTTATTTGTCCTCTCTTTCAAAATATGCGTTGAATAGCATAGAACTGATGAATTAATTCTGACACAACTCTTTACCATTCATTCCTCTTGATATACTAAAAAGAAAGTTTTGGAAGAATAGAAGCGATGTGTTTAAAGGCTGAGTCCATAAAGCATTATACTTTACTATCACTCATGCATATTTAGTTGCGTTATTTAAAGAAGTAAGTTTCGATGTTTTTTATCAAAATAATAATAATAATACTATACCTTTTTGATTGCTATTATGTTTATCATGATCATTTGTAGAAAAAAAATATAGGTCTCATTTTGCTCTAAGGGAGAAAATCTCTCGTTTTATTTTATCACCGGTTTAAATGTTACCAATAATTAGTTATCGATAAAGAAATTAATTGATCACTATCAGAACTATCATCATTAATAATGGATAGGTGTATTTATAAATCAATATTACCTGGAAAATGCTGAAAAGCAATTACCTGGAAAATACGGTTTATCTAAAAACATGATGCTAAATTTCAAAGAATTGAAATTCGTACAATTAAGCAAGATTCAGAGTGCAACCAGTCCAATTAATAATTAAATTTTGTTGAAATTTGTTAATGCAGTAGAGTGTCGTTTATCCGAAAGTTTATTATCCGGAGCGTCAAATATCCGAACCAGTTTTTTTTGTGTCAACTGCATGTACTCTTTATGAATATGTTTTCGATCAGTGCAATGCTCAACAGTTGTTTCACGTGAGGTCAAAAGTGACGGGAAAACCCAAGGTGAGGGACATTTGGAGAATTTCAGTTGTGTGGTAATTATCTGCGCGGAATATTAGGTCAGTTTGTTTCCAAGAGAGGGGGTGTAAACGTGCTCTTTTGTTGAGTTGTGAACTGCTATGGCTTCGAATTCAAAACGGAAGCGCAACCTCTTGAACATGGAGACAAAATTTGAAATATTGAACCGTTTCGCGAAAGGAGAAAGTGAAGCGATGCAGATGACTATGGATTTCAAATGATAAATGGTGACGTGTTGTGACTTACGTGCAAGAAGAATACAGCCCTGTCGACGATGAAACAGATTAAGACGAGGACAACAACAACAGCGAAAGTAGCAAGGGTCCATCAAATGCTGACGTGTTTCCTGCGTAAGAGAGACAGCTATGGAGTCGTACGAACAACAATCAGTCCTACTCAACCACTGCTCCTCAAACGAATCAGAAACCTTACAGTGAAAAACGAAGGTGTACAATGGTACAGCAAAATATAATTTATTATTTTCCACAGTAAAGGTAAAATTACGACATTTTGCACCTATTTCGCTTTTTCTTCAAGCACGTTTCCCGCATGTGATGATTTTCAATATTCGTATAGTGTCCGGTTGCATTAGGTTTTCAGTTATCCGAACAATCGCGTATCCGAACAGTATACGGTCCCAATTAATTCGGATAAATGATGCTCTACTGTATAAATAAATATAAAGACAATGACAATCCAAACAATATATTGGGATTTACAACTATTTAGTTCATTTATGTAAAACTTATGATGGAAAAACAAAAATATAGTTTAATTTATATAATACTGGTCGTTGTCCTCTAGTGGTAATGGTCACAAACTCGTGGCCGTCGTTGTTCAATCGGGGGGGGGGAGGTTGAGTCCTAGTGCCCCTGAAGATTCTCTGTGTAGAGAACCTGTCCGACATTAAACTTTTATGGCTCAAAACCCTCACATCAGCGCGCTGTTAAAGTTTGAAGTAAGAGGGATGCAAGTTCGGGTATCGTTCTCGTCACCTAAACGTCGTTCAAAATTACGAGAGTCGTCACCAATAGCCTTTTGTGGGCTTAGAGAGCGCCGTTAATAAACACTCCTAAAATATATACTAGGCCGTGGGTAGCCTAGTGATTAGAGCATCGGACTTCAGACCAGAGGGCCTGGGTTCGATGCCCTATGCCACCAAATACCCTCGGAAAACACACGGAGTACGTGCTCGTTAAATCAGTGGGTCCGAAAGTCTTGTGGGCGGTCGCAGTAGAAACCACGAGTGCAGGGGGATTGAGAATATTTCCCTCCTCTCCAGTTTCATGCCTAAATTGTGGAGGTGGTGTCACCATCTATCGTTAAGAAGTCCAACCTGTTTCACATTCTCTGGCAATTTTCATTCCTTCCCTTCGAGAAGGTAACAACAACAACATATATATAATAATAATTTATTATGATGTTTTATTTAAAACTCTGCTATCTAAATACAAAAAGAAATTTCTAAGGTTTAATTTCAAATAATATACTTTATATTTTATGCCCGTTATAGTGAGACAGACAAAAAAAATTCGTAAGATATGCAGCAAAAAAAAAGAACAAGCTCTAAAACAGGAGTCAATAGTGGAAATTCCAGGGCAACTGTAAGGAATTATTGGTTGGTTATTGACCTCTGCCCTCTAAAGTAACACGGGGCTGTTGACGGACCTCGGAATTTTTGAATCCGAGAATCATTTGATTCTTCCTCATCATCCCCGCAAACAGAGTTTATTCATCCAAAAATACTGTTGTTCTATGTCTATTAAATACAGTATCTATTAAATTACTTGAATATCACATCTCTTCATCATAACTACAATAATACGCCATAGCAAAATAAAGATTTTAAAGCGTGCTTATGCGTTTAGAACCGTAAAAGCGACTCACGCGCTGGGTATGACATACCCGAAGAGGCTGTATCCAAAAATATATATTTAGAAATCGCCTACAAGCTAAAGCCTCTAAAAAGTATGACCGAAATTCAGCTACACGAGAAACTATTCTCATTTTCCAAAAAAGGTTTAGATGGAGTCTTGAAAAAAGGTAGGTGGTGGGTATGATGTACCCTGTGCTTGAAGTACTGGGTTAAGTTACTGTAAATAAGGGAGTTGTTTCATATGATTCGGTTAAATCAGCCATTTCTTTTTCCAAACCAAGTGATTTGTAGAAGGTAGGTTAAAATGTCTACTGCGATTAAAAATAAAATCTCATAAATACTTATCATCGTTAATAGAAAATTATGCTTTAAAACAACTGGTAAAATGTTTGATACCAATCATATTTCCAAACTGTGAGAAGGAGAAAAGAATATATAAATAATAATAAATATACGACGTAGAAAGAACACCTTTTAGGGAAAGAAATTACGTGCAATTAATCTCTCTCTTTATTATATAGCTGAACATATTAAGTATTTGACGAATTATTTTTATAAAATATTTTTCGGGTAAATTTTGATTTAGATTTATTTCAGAAGGACATGTTGCTTTATTTTTAAAAAAATTATCCTCAGTAATTTACTGTTAATGTCTCTATGATTTTATACAATTTAGTTTCAATATTTTATTAATTAATTTTTATTTTGTACAATAATATACAAATGCAATAAAATTTTCTAAGGTAAAAAAAAAATTGATCAAAAGATTCCTTTTAGAAAAAATAAAACCACAAGCTAAAGCTTCCTTAAAGAGCTACTGTAGAAAAATACTTAATTCGTAAATAAATATCGATAAAAATAAATAATTATAAATAAATATGGTAAAAATAAATAATTTGCAAAAATATTGATAAAAATAAATAATTTATAAATAAATATGAAAAAATAAATAATTTATAAATCAAATATGAAAAAAATAAATAATTTATAAATAAAGATTGATAAAAAATAAATATGGTAAAAATATTTGGTTTACTTTTTAATGTTAGATTTGTGCTATTCCTTATTTACCACTTCTATAAAAAAATTCACAAAAAATCAGGTTAAATTTATCTGTAAAAAACAACGAATATAAAAATATAATAATGTACTCACACAAATTAAGTACGATTGTTGAGCGAAAACCAAACCTCCTATAGAAAATATCAAAATTATTTTATTTTTCCAGTGGCAGCAACACACACAACACAAACACACAAATCGTCTTTTTAAGAGTATAGGCCAAACTTAAGTACGGTCGAAAATGTCCTAGAAAAATTCAACGCATAAGGTTAATCTTTAAGGTGATGGAAAAAAGCCTTATATCATATATAAAACGTCACTTAAACAAATATCAATAACATATAAACATTTGAATATAATAAAAAATGCTCTATCGAATAATGAATAAAAAATGCCTCTACTTCACACAGACTTCAAAGCCTACGAAACTGACTTGGTTAATTGAAGATCGGCTCCATGCGTGGGGAAAAAAAGTGCTTTTCAAATGCTACGGCACATTGCCAGAACTTAGATGAGTGGAACTTGTGCAATCAACTTCTTTGATCGTTTGGCTGAGTGGACGCCTCAATTAAATATTTAAATTAAGGTCTCCCTAGCATTATTACGTATTTCAGCTCTAAATAGATAAAATATCCTCTCGAAAACCCGTCTCAATGACTCACAGACAATTTCTTTCTTTTGTTCAGAGAGTAACCCATCTTTTCTTCCGCAAAACAAGGCCAAGATTCGAAAAAAAAATTGGGGCAGTGTGTTGTAATAATTTATTCAGTTTTTAGATCTTTGGAACTGCTATGAGATATACTAATAATTAAGAGGACTGCGAGAAATAAGATCCCCTTGCTTAGTAAGTCAACCTACGCTTGGAGAGTGAAAGTTTCGCCATACGCTTGAGATTCGGCCATGAATGATATTTTTAGAACGTACTAACATCGGAAGTTAATGCAACCATTAATAACGAATTCCCAGCTTAGTAGTAAACAACCGGTAGTAGATTAGTAGTAAGTGTTGTTTTTACTCACCATATGTTAACATCAAATGCGTAAGCATCATTTTTTTCCCATTTGGAAGCTTTTTGATGCTGTTTTATCAAAAAAGGAACAACGGGTTTGTTTTATAACCAAATTTAAATAAGTTTTATATAATAGTTATTTTATTAAAAATTTATTCAATCTATGAATTTGAAAACTTGTTAAAATGGAATAAAAAAATTTGTTTTTATCCCAGGAGAAGGGCGCATTCCATACTAACGTTAGCGGTCGCACGGAGTGACTGAGTCACCCTAATCCTTTCTTTATAATTATTTTTATTGTACACCCTAAAAATCATAATTACAGTGAATAATTTTGTTAAGAGAAAGTTTATTGACCTACTTTTGAATACTTTTCAATTTCTCTGTGATAATTTGAGAAAAAAATCCAAACAAACTGAATTAAAATGTTTTAAATATACATGACTTAAATAAAGGACACACACAAATCACAGAAACCCTTTGCTAACATTGCAGGAATGATATCTTCAGGAAATATACAATTATCGTAGTTTTTTTGCCCTTCGATGATCAACAAGTAACATGTTGATCTTTTTTTAATATGTTTCTTTTTGACTGGGCGCAGTGTGTCTTGTGCTACACTTGTGCTTCGTATCTTTCTTGTAGAATTTTTTAGGCGGCATTTTAAAACATTCCTTCAACTCAAAGTTTCATGTTCATCACTTTTCTAAATTTACATTTTCTATCATGATTAATATCCATTATTTCATCAGGTCCTTGCTTTGGTTGATCAGTTTCAACTTTATCCAATAGAGATCCCCAGATGCCCATTTCTTTCTTTATATTCTGTTCATTTACATGTAAAAATCATAATGAGTCATGCAAAACAGCAAACAAAGCCCCTAAGTCGTTCACATCGGGATATTGTACCCTGTTCAAAAAATTGTTTTGGAATATAAGTGGTAACTCAGTCAAATCAAGTACTCAA
>BMAO01028858.1:0-20116 GCA_019973975.1 Trichonephila clavata | reverse complement strand
GTAAGCATATATACAATAATATTTTATCTGTATATAGGACTTGTACATAAATCTACATTTTAAAATTTCTTGAGTAAGAGAAAATTAAGTTTTTTAGGAAACAATTCAGGCTATAAAAATCAAGTGAAGTATATCTTTTCTTAACATGAACTTGATTTTGAAAAAAAAAAGTATTTATAATCCATAGCAGTATTGCATTAAAAATTGTTTTGAATGTTGTTTGTGTTGAGAAACTTGATATTGGTAAAATAAGAAAAAATGATAAAAGATATTTTAAAAATATATTTCAGGTTTTCTGCACGAATTCAGTGATGAGAATCCAAAAGGCATCGCATACCAGTACTTTGAGAATCATTGATATAGACATTGATAGAACGATATCATGCAAGATATCTAAGGAATAATACAAGACTTGTTGCAAATGATATTGGAGAAACAAGGGTCACCCAAATGAAAGTTGCGTTACGGTAATAAAAGAATACGCATCGTCCCTATAGAGGGTACAGAATGCTGGGAATGCATGCGATACCGTCAGACACCACTAGATGCGTATGTGATAGCGCGGGAGTACGTTAAAAGGTATCGTTCGCATCATGATTGCCTCCAAACGGCACGACTGTCAATTCTACCACAAATTGTGACCGATTGCATGATCTGAGAAAGATTGTCAAGAACAACTGACGTGGCATGCTGTCCGTCGAGGTTATCATCTTGCATGATAATGCTCGACCTCGTGTGGCTGTGGCGTGCCAAACATTGTTAAGGCAATTCCTCTGGAAGGTTCTCGAACATCCCCCTCATAGCCCAGACCTTTCGCTGTGTGAATATCTTATCTTCGGTTCACTCAAGAAAGCTCGGAAGAGATGGCAATTTTCCGACAATAATGTTTCATAAGCTAAAGTTGAAAATTGGTTCCACAGCCAACACCGGAGCTTCTTCACTTAGGGTATTCATCATGTCGTGGACTACTAGGACACTTGTCCCAACCTACAAGGTGACCTTTTCTAACTACGTTACATCTGTATTACTACTTTCCTTTGTGTAAAAATTAATATTAATAACACTAAACAATTTATATCAAACCGACTGTAATGGCACTATCATTTGGATGACCCTTATATTATTTTCTCAATGAATCAAAGATTATCAAAGATATTTTGGAAGAGTTGCAAAGAATTTCAGCAAAATTTGGACTCAGTTATGAAATTATGAATTCCCTACTCTTGGTTTACTTTTTGCCTTGAGAAACTGTAACTGTGTAAGAATTACAGGTACAGTTTCTCAAAGCTCAACTTTTAAGAATTGTAAAGCGTGAAGCTCATACTGATATCATTTTCAGGTAAATATTTGCCAAAATATTGTGTTAAAAAATTAGAATGAATTCACTAATTTATAGACAACATCGCGTATTTTAAAATATACTTCATTTTTTGTTTAAATTAATTGCTCTTTTCGGTATAAAATGTATATTCCATATTTCAAAATTAGTTTTTACAATTTTTGAATTCCAAATAAAAATCGTTTGTTTTTATAGAATACTTCTAAAATTAAGGATAAAGAGGTCATAAACGAATGGGTGTATTTCAGCTTCACAAATTTTTATATTGATAATTCTACCACTTGAAATTGTGTTTTACGTTTGGTTTCTGTTCTTAGACATTACGTGTAAGTGGACACAAAAGAATAAATTACACATGTTTGGGCATACCACTTTCGCAAGCTTATATCTTAATTCTGTGAACATCCATACTTTATTTTGCAACATTGTTGATACGTTTTAAAAAATATTACGTACTTGAAAGCTATCAAAAAGACTAAGGGTTGTTCGATTAAATACTATTATACGTGCTTTGAATCAATGAGTCGCCAATTGTTTAGTTTTTTTCCCTCGTAATTTATTAGAAAACTCTACCTGAGAACAATTGTTGCGTCTTAAAGGGATCTTCCCACACTACACTTTTACCGATTATAAAATGTATGCCATTTTGATATACGTGTGATGGGACTACCCTTTTTTGTTCTTATCTTCCAGGTCTAGCAATACACGGAAAGATAAAAAAAATCTGATAAAAGTAAACGAAAGAATACATGGGACACGGGCAAAAGAAACTGGTTGAAGCAGCCACTCCTTCATTTGATTTCACATTGTTACTACTAGAAAATTAATCACCATGGTAGTAGTGTAATGCTTCAGATGGACTGCAACAGAGAAATCACATGCTCAGTATTAATGGAATCATTGCATGTGTGGTTGCTTATTATGGCTCTTCTATCAGTTTATCAATGCCTTTTTCATGTAACAAAATAACGTGATGTATCTACTAAATATAATACATAATGTATAAAACATAAATCAAATGTTTAGCTATTTTGTAATGCAGTACTCCTCAAACTTTCAAAATTTGTGACCCAATTTTCTATCGGAATTTATATATATATATATATATATTATATATATATATATATATCAACCCTCCCCCTCACTGAATGCAGTGATAATGTATTTAGACACTAAGGATACAATACGATCTTAATTATAAGCCTTATAAATTATCAAAATTATTAAATTATATATGTCACCTTGAAGAAAAAGTAAGTTATATTTAAGTAACAGAGATATTTTAAGTTACTTTTTTAAGTAATACATATTTTAAGTAAGTTACCTTTAAGTAATAGGATAAGTATTATATGTTACTTTTTCCTTCACTCTCTTCTAACTTTTAAGTTTGAATAGACTACAGAATAATTTTTAATTGAATTAAGTATTTATTTCCTCAACCATCTATTTCTATAAGTACAAATATCAATAGAAAAATAGTTTAGTCTCTATTGCTCTCTATCTTATATCCACCATAACTGGCATTTTCGGGAACATCTGTGCAACCGTCTGGGCAACCTATCGGACATCTGTGCAGCCATCTTTGAAAAATTTTGCTCTGCAAAACAAGCCCATGGAAATCTCTAGTAGTTATTAAAATTGTTTTCAATTTAGTATTATAAATTAATTATTACATACATTGTACAGTATTGATGCATTTGTTAGTATATAAGTCAGAGTAAGCGTTTATTTTATTTTTTATTAGGTGATAATTTGTTGTTTTGCCTTCAGTAAATTAATAATTTTTTTTAAAAAAAAACTTTTATTTGCGACTTTTTGATATCTTTGCGCCCCCCACTTAGGGCTATCACGGCTCCTAGGGGCACATGCCCTACAGTTTGAGAAACACTGTTGTAATTGAATTGATAAAAATATTATGTCAATATATTGATATATTATTTCAGTTTTCACGGGTTTTTTTAAGAGAATGATTATAATTGATCGAATTATTATTGTTTTTGTTATCTGGGAAATATTTTTGTTTAGTAAAACTAAGGAATGCAGTATTTCTAGCAGATAGTTGGATGCACATGATTTTGCTTATATTGCTTGAAAATTATCCACGAAGCTCACATCTATGTATGTGTGTGTGTGTTTTGTTTTTATTACTTTAAGTATAAAATGTTATTTCTTGAAGATAAATATGAGAAACTACATATTTGAAGTGAATTTCTTTTTCTAAACTTACCTTTCATATATAACTCGAAATTATTTTAATAAGACCGAGAGATCTAGAACTCAGATTGAAGTTGTGAGCACTTCTATTCTTCTAGTCACTCGCTTCCATTTTGAAAATCTATTAGATTTTAAAATTGTAATCATTTTCTTTGATATCACATTACACGTGAACTTTTAGATTACAGTTATACAAAAATACTATTACAGGAATATAATACTTTTACAGTAAAAATATATTACATTATGCAAGTTTGTGGCATGATTACGGTAAGCTATACGGAGTTCTCATCGGAAATATCTTGGTGCAAGTGTTTTAACATTAAATACAGCAATTGAATCACAGTTATAAAGGCAGCAAATGTAATTGAACTGAAATGAACTCAGTGGCGCAACAGCTCATGAGGGCCAAGGCCTACTATGCCTATCCCAGTTTTCGTGACGTTAGGCGCTGGGGTGCATGTGCAGATGTATCGAAACTCCAAATATTAAGTTTTCAATTAAGCTCTTGGTACTCATTTTTCGACCCACTGAAGGGATGAAATGCAGAATCGACTTTGCCCAGCCCGGGTTGACCACTGGGCCTCATTAAAGGAGAGTACATTAGATAAAAGTCATTAAAAAAATAACATTTTTAACAACGTAAATTCCCTCTCTTGTGTGGTCTCCAATATGATTATTTACGTAAAACTCAGAACACGTATTTTTTCAGTTTGGGGTCTCAAAATCCTGATTTAAATGAAATTCCTTCAGTTGTTGCCAAATTCCATCAAATCTTTCTAGTGTAATGTAAACGTAAGCTGCCCTTCTAAATTTTTTTTCTGAGGCAGAAGGGTCTGCACAGGTGTGGTTTGTCAGCATCTGGTTTTTAAGATGGAGAGTGCAGACATGCTTGGACGACCTAATGAGAAAAAAAAAGTTGCAGAGGCGAGGATTGTGCTCAGGATTTAAGGACGGCCACATCTGTCTTTCTGCTCTGTGTAGCGTAGACGCGACACGCAAACTTACTTCCTAATAAGTGTTTTTAAGGGTTTCCATCCACGGAAATTACCTACAACATCACTTTTACTTTTTCATGAAAGATGTTTATACGGTGAGAGATTTATCCGGTGCGCATCTCAGGGTACGGAATGAAGTAATGATCACACAAATCATTTGAATAGCAACCTATAGGTTTCTACGAAACTGATGTATACGAAAGATGCTTTGAAATATTATGCAGCTAAAAAAAGTGACTTTCTTATATATATATTGAAATTACCTAAATTTAATGACACATACACCCAACTCTTTTTTTGCATGTTTTTTTACATGATTTTGAAATAACATATTCTCGAATTCAACGATTTTTTTTTACACAAAATTTTTTGTTCTAGCACGAATTTTTTTTTTTTAAATGGGAGATTCAGGATCTTAAGATGAGGACGATTTCATCGAATTTATAACTGTTTATGATAATAAAGAAGCTCATAATGATGAAGTCAAAGGCGAAGTTCAGCTATTAACAGCTTATTCATTTCGCTAAGACTTGAAATTTGTTACACACACCGCACAGTATAAAGCATATTTTCTTACTCATGATACTGACATAGAGCGCGAATCATATTTTTATAAGTTTTGTGTAGCAAGATATTAAGTATTATACAAGCAACTTGGGAAACCAAAACTGACAGTTGTGCTAAAACATATCCGACACATCTACTGATTTAATAGCCTTTTTAATCCATTTCGTAATAAACTCACCCACTGTTTGTCAACTGGGCATGCGCAGTTAGTTGTTAGTATCTCATTCCTAATTTCAATCTGAGATTTATATGTAATATGGATTTATAGATGAACTTTCACTGCACACGCGTTTTAATTTTTTTTCTTTGTAATAAAAAGGAATTGTTTTTAATTCATGAAGATCGAACATGGATTTTATTATTACTTCTTTTTTTATGGTTTTTCGGGAAAATATTTAGTAATTTCTTCAGCTTACCCAATTTTAAAAATTTTTGAACATATCCTCAAATTTATCGTGTGTCGCGTATATTTTTTACACGATTTTTTTGCATGGTTTTTTTTAAGGAACGTATCTATTGCGTAAAAAAATGCATTTATTACAGAAATAGATATTTTGATTTGCTATGACCAACAAAATTTCTATGGCTAATTGTAGGGTTTACAAAAATGGAAACATAAATCATACATAAACTACTTTATTTATGTGTATTCAAAAACATAGTACAAAAAAAGAAAAAAATAAAATCGTAAGGAAAATTTAGGGAATAACGTTTCTTAAATTTAATGATATTTCTTTCATGCTTTTTTAAACGACTAAATAAAATAACCTTAAGATTTCATAATTCTGAGAGCCGTGGTGGCCTAGTGGTCATGGTCAGGAATTCGTGGCTGACGTATCATGAGTTCAAGTCCTAGTGACATCGAATACCCATCATGTAGAGAGCTGATGCTCGTTAAAGCTGTCATGGCTCAATGTCTATCGTTGGCATGATGTGGTAGTTTGGAGAGGGTGATGCTGGCTTAGGTGTTGTCACTTAACCCAGGTTTAAGATTACGAGATCAGTTGTCAATAGCTTCCGCGTTGCTTTACCTTTTAATGTTAATATACGTTCACTCAACATTCATAGTCATTAACAGCTCCACATTTCGGATTTGATAAAAATCATTTAAAAATGAGTTTCTTTACAAATATTCCTACATATTCATTCTCAAAAATATGTATTAAATTACGTAACTACTTAGAATTTCCTTAGTAATACTTTCCGTAATAATTGAATCAAATTGAGTTAATTAAACATTTTCAACTGATTATCAGCATTTGGATAATGAGGAATTCAACTAATACCTCGGAGGTGTTTTAGAAAAAATTGGAAAAAAAAAGACTGTTTTTCCTTAAATTCCTTTTCTTGAAACTCCACTTTAATTGATAGGATTTTTATAAATTATGAAAATTTAAATGTGCAATATGATGCAATATTCTTACTTTCTTATTAAATCATATAAATGTTTTTTCATGCGGAGATATGTATTACAATTTCGTCTGTAGCTATAATGCATAGTGAATTTCTATGGATGTTTTGTACAGAAAACAATTGTTATTAAATTTTTATAAATACAATTTAGGGTTGAAAAAGGCGCACAGCATGCAGGACGATATATTTTAAATAATAATTATTCAAATTCGACACTGAAATATGCTAAATATTATAAAATAAAAGAAGTCTTTGAAAAAAATTATAGCAAAAAAAAAGTTTGTAATTTAATTTTGTATTCAATTACATAATGAGTATTTTTTGTTATTATTGAGTACATAAATTAGAATGTATACCTCATAACTGAATTCATTAGAGATATATTTTGTTACAAATTTGTGATTGAACAAACTGCCGTTCATACTGAAACAAACGGAAAACATGACCGATAAAAAAGAACAGGAAACAGGAATTTAAGTGTGTCAAAGAAATTCTAAAAAATACGTTCACAATTACCTATTAATCTCAAGTACGAAAAACCTGATTGTTAGTTTCAGACATTCCGAGTTATCGCTTCTTGGTAATTCTAGATACAATGATTGTTCCAGGAAATACTACTTTACATCATGAAGGGTCATATTTAAACATAAACAGTGTTTCAGAAGTAATTTGTCAAGATCTTCTTTAACTTTAGAAGAACGTAATTGAAACTCAGAGTATTTATTCGCTTCACTTGATTGCGGCTTCAAGTTATGAGATTCTTCGACACACAAAAGACCTTTTTCTTACATTTCCTAAATTTAGTTTAGATAACCTAGGCACATTGTTCGTTTGATAACAAAATGTTTGGCACTATTTTACCCTGCTTTTTTTTATCCTTGAGGCCAATAACACCTTATATTACAATTGTTATAACCTTCCAAGCAGCTCTGGAGTGACAATAACGCAGAAAACAAACACTATTTTTTCTGGATTGAATACAATGATCAAATAGAAAGATAAGTTCGTGTAATGGTTACAATTTTGCCCGTGTGACATACTGTGTCTTTAAAATTTTAAAATATTTCAAATCATGCTTAATTTTTCATTTTAAGGTATCCGACAACTTTTGTTTTTAAAAAAAATTGAGATTTGGGATTTTTGTTGCTGTTTTTAGATTTGTTTAGCACATTTTAAGAAACATATGCTAAAATTAAGAAGAGAAAAAGAATTTATTATTACTAAAATGGGTAAAAATGTACAAAAAAATAACATAAACGTGGCCCATTCTGCACCAAAAGTTTATGAACAAATTTTTCATTTTCATTTTTGATGTGTTGCTATGTTATTCATTTTTGAGATGACCTTCAGGATAAGAGATATTTTTACAAAACCTACAGCACTTTATCTTAGTTATTATATGAAATTGCTTAAAAAACAGTGATTATATTCACATAAGAGACTGTAAATTTTGTAATAAAACAGTGATTGATAAATCTGAAGATTAAAACACTATTATACAGAACATAAACGAAAAATTTAAGCTAATTATTTAAAAAACTTTTGAGCAATCGCTGGCCCCGTTTGAGCATTTAAAAAAACACATTTCGAGTAAAACGCGTTTTAAAGTATGACATATATATATATATATATATATATATATATATATATATATGTATATATATATATATATATAATATATATATCTTCCTTAAAGTAATGGCATCTGCTTTTATTAAAACACTTGTAGTTTTGTTCTAATGAACGGAAAATAATAAACTTGATATCTTTAAAAAGATAATAAGACGGCCTTTAAAATAAAGTCGTAAAAACATTTGTCAATTTTTGGTAAAATTTACAATTTTAAGGTAGTCAGATTCCTTAAGTTAGAAAATTAACTTGATATTAGATATTAAAGTTCGAAGCATCTGCAATAGTTTAGCGTTCATGGTCGCGGATCATGGGCGGTGTTATCAAGTTGGAAGATTGCAGTTCTGACGCCAATGAAGAACCAGCATATAGAGGGGCTGATTCACGTTAAACCTGTTGAGGCTGAAATTCCTCCCATTGGCGTGACGGGGAAGTTTGGAAAGGGGTGCCAACTCAGATGTTGTCCTCATTATTTGACCGTGGTTTAAATAATGATTGGTCCATTAGCCCTGGTGTGGCCTTTAGTGCAACATGAGTAAACACTCACTCATCAAAGTTCAAGAAGTATAAGATATTGTGCGAACAGAAAAATATCCAATTCAAGCAAAATTTAGAAATATGTTGCTCTACTGTATTAGAAAAAACAAATCATAATATCGGAACATAATTTATATACAAAATGTTTCACAATTCGTCTTATGTTTAACTTTTAACCAGCAGGATAGCTGTAAGCATAATGTAAAAAAATAAGCCTAAGAAGTTTAAAATGTGGGAGCACTAGACACAGCACATCATAATACGATCCTAATAGTGCTCATAAATGCAATAAAAGGAAAATGAGCCTCATGTGTCTATCTAATGCTCATCGGAGCATTTCATCACCCTTCGATTTGCTCGATACCATTGGTAGAAATCTATCAATCTCGCTTCCGGTTAACTAAACATGCTAACCATCACTGACCCCGTAACTCCAAGCACGCAAACCAAATGCGTGCTCAGCATTCTAAAAACTGAAGCAGAGAAAGAAGCTCTTGAAGGAAGGTTACAAGAATGCAAATAAAGGGGAGCGAGCTTGATAAACAGTTCTCTGTGCAGAGCTCTGTAATCATCAATTCCAGCGATGAGCTATCACAGAGGGTAATCACTGCTCTGCTTGATGGAAGATAGTTTCGGAGGAGCTTTTCTCAAATCGTCCCACTCGTGTTTCGGTCAACATGGGACGTAACTTCTCAGTCCACTTCCCACGGTCACCCCGTAACTTACCGAGCTGAGACGATCTAGGTCTGTGGGCCTGAGAAACATGTATCACTGAAGGAGATACGGGAAGTGGAAGAGACATCGGTGTGGATCATCTTGACCGAGAAGTGTTTCAATTAAAATTCTTTACTCGAGCAAAGTTTCCATAATTTTGAATGTGAAGGGTTCTTCACAGTGTCAGTGAAGATAGACTGTAACGTCAGATTCTCGAAATTGTTTTGTCCTGCAATTGTCGCTAACAGACGAAAATGCATTGCTGATAAGGCTGTATTTTGTCTAATAATAAGTAAGAGGAACCGAATGGAAAATACTTTTTCACATGTAAAAACATTCGGTGATATAATTATATTTTGATTTCATAAAGAGTATATCTAATTAATCTTTTTTACGAAACATAACAGGGGTCAGCGATCTTGTAACTCTGGGCGTGTCAAACCTATCTACCAATACGATTCAGGGTGCTAAACTTTAGGAAATATTTGAGACCATTCGATTCTTTTTATAATGCATGCAGAGTTGGGAAATAGAGATCAAAAATATAAATAAAATTTAATTATATATTAATTTTAAGTCTTTTTAAAAATACCCATTGATATAAAAATAGATAAAATAGTTAGGCAGCTTCTTTACGGACTCAAGATCCTTTTATAAAAGAAAAGATTTGTTAACATATGTATGTAGAACCAAAAGTGGTAAGCAGAGAGTACATGTAATTTTCTCTTCTAACACTTAAATCTCTCCAGCAATGTCATCTAATAATTTATAAAATAGCCGTCAGTTTATTGTTAGATATCCTTCAGATTATTTCGTAATTCCGTAAGGGTTGCTTTCCATAATTTGTAGATTTAATCCAATAAGCTCCATTTCAAAATTATCAATTTCCATACGTTAAAAATTAACAGATTTACAGTGTAGTATAGAATGCCACTGAGATTCAAGCGTGCACAATATAGCACACTTATCATGGGTTGCCAATGCCTGATGTATAACATGCTTCTTGTGTTTCCTCTACTACACTTTTTATATAAAAATTCATTATTTATTGAAAATGAGGCGCTTCAAATCTTATTTAATAATTTTAAGAGCCAATTACATGTTACATATGGTTTAACTTTAATTTGAGGCGTTGGTAGCCTGGTGGTTAAGGTAAAGAACTCGTAACCGGCGTGTCAAGAGTTCGAGCCTAGTACCGGCTGAGTAGGGGGGGGGCGATGTGAGTTAAATATATTCAGGCTCAAATCTCCCATTGGTGTGGCGTGGAATTTAGGAGAGGGGGTGCCATCTCAAGTATCGTCCTCGTCACTTGTCCATGGTTTAAAATTACGAGGTTCGTTGCCAAAAGTCCTCGAGTAGCTGAATAGTGTGACGTTTTAATATTCACTCACTCGCAAACCATAATTTGTATTATTATTGTTTTTTTCCAGATTTCCTACATAAACGAGTAGCCGTGGTAACCTAAGCGTTTCAGAAGTTCAAGCCCTAGTGCCACAGAAGACCCGTTATGTTAAAGGGGTGATACTCGTTAAATTTGTCGGGGCTCAACGTCTTCCTGTTGACGTGGTGTGGTAGTTTGGAGAGGGAGTGCCAGCATCGGTTCCACTCATTTGAGAAAGCCGATTCACACGGGATAAAGAAAAAGCTAAAAAGTTATTGTTTTTGAATCCACACAGGTTCAGAGATAAAATACAGGAATTAATCTATGCTTGATACAAAATAATAATAATTTAACCAATTTAGGTATGGAGTGCAAGTAGTAATTTAATCATTAGAGAAACTAGATACTATTCTATAATTCTTAACAGCCGTACTTCAATTGAAATTCACTAAAATTTACAATCATGATTAATGACTATTCCTCTTTAGGAAATAGTTAAGTTCACAACATTCATCTCTTATTTCTTCTTCTTTTATATTGAACTAAAAATACAATTAATATTAGCTCTTTACACATAATCAAAAGCAACTATTTGAAAATTAATACAGATTTCTAGTATAATTCATAAAACAAAAACAAAAAAGTTGCAAAGTGAAAAGCAATTAAAAATAACAAAAATATGACACAGCTATTTATTTTACGACTAATAAAACTTGCATTTGAACACACTTCGGCTTTAAAAAGAGCTCTCTTTTAGCCTAAATTTTATTCTCAAACCCAAACGAAAAATGCCTTTGTCCGTTGCAGTAACTGATGAAAACTGGAACAAACTAGCTTTTAATTAGCCCTTATTTATGCTACTATCCCATTTATTTTGCTTGTATTCGATTATATATTGATAAATAAATTAAACAATGCAATGCATAAAAATAAAAGTTTATTCGAAGGTGAATTGCAACAAAGGTATTTACAGGACCTCTTTATTTTTATCACAGTGGGGTTACGCCCATAATTACATGACTAATTCTTCAACTATAGATACTTTCGAAACAAACTAATAGATTTTATGCACGCATATTGTTTATAAAATTGAAATGAATTCAAGTCGAATTTTTATTTCTTGAAACGAGTAATGAGTTATTCGGTATGCATATGCATAAATTATCATTTATCAGAAAAGGAAAGAAAAAAATCGTGAAATAAATACTTGAGCCTGTTTAATATAAAATTTAGAAATAATTTTTTTTTTGATCAAAGACACACACACCCACATTTATAACTAAAAAACCTGTATTAAAAAAGTTTTGCAAAATATGAAAAGAAATCAGAAAAAGAATATTGGAAAGAAGTTGCATTCCAAATCAAGTGCATATGCCATTCCATGCATCAACATTTTCCATTCTTGATGCGAATAAAAAAAGTTTCACAAATTAATATCTAAAAAAGAGCAATTATGTAACCAGCAAATATTTCTAAACTTAAAGAGAAACTACACAAATCAAAGGAATTCATTAAACCCAATTTGTAAATATATTCTATCATTTCATTCTGCTCAAGCAACCTCTAAAATTGGGAAGGAAAGAAACAACAAAGCTTCTCTTATTGTACATACACAGCATAATGAACAAAATAAAATTCTTAGACAATTTTAAGAATGTGAGAAATTCTGAAAATACACTGCTGGCCACCGTAAATGCAACACCCTGAAGGAATCCCGCAAATAACATGAAATTTACAACATGTATTAGCGGAGGTGAGATATGCAAATGATTAAATGTTCAGCGCAGACACACATCACGCACGTCTGTGGCGCCATCTCAAAGCGCTATTTAAGGCTTGGAGATTTCGACGATTTCAAGTTCGGCAATTGTGTTTTTTTTTCTTGTGGTTTTTTCAAAAAATGATCCGTTATGTCTTGTAGAAAACAGGGATCAGCTTTTGATCCAGTATCCGAGTTCGACAGAGGAAAAATAGTGGCCTACCGAGATTGTGGATTATCTTTCAGGGAAATCGGTAGTCGTGTTGGACGAAACCAAACAACTGTAATGTGGATATGTGACCGTTGGATGCAGGAGGGTACGATGGACCGACGAGGTCGATCGCATCCACCTCAGTGCACCACTTCGCGTGAGGACAGACAAATTGTGCGCATGGCAGTGACGAATCTCTCAGTCACATCACGAACCATAGCACAGCACATTGAGTCTGTAACGCATCATTCAGTGTCTGCGCGTACCATTCGACGCCGTTTACAGTAGAGTGGTCTGTCCGCAAGACGTCCATTGCTTGGTCTACCCTTGACGCAGAACCACAGACGTCTCCGCCGACAATGGTGCAATGAAAGAAGGACGTGGACGGCAGAATGGAATGAAGTTGTCTTTATTGACGAGTCACGCATCTGTCTGCAACACCACGATGGTCGGATTCGAGTCTAAAGACACCATGGAGAGAGGATGCTGAACAGCTGCGTTATGCACCGCCACACTGGTCCTGTACCGGGTATTATGGTATGGGGTGGTATTGGATATAACTCTCGCACTCCTCTAGTACGCATTGCTGGTACTTTAAACAACCAGCGCTACATCTTCAAGGTGTTGGAGCCAGTTGTCCTTCCTTACCTTCAGGGCTTGGCCACAGCCTTATTTCAACAGGATAATGTGACACCACCTCATGGCACGCATTGTCCAAAGGTTCTTCGTCAATCACCCGATTGAATTGCTTCCCTGGACGACTCGCTCTCCGGATCTTTCGCCGATAGAAAACATGTGGTCCATGATTGCTCCACGCTTGACCCAGATTACACCCCCAGCTGCCACACCAGATCAACTTTGGCAACGTGTGGAAGGTGCTTGATCTGCTGTACCTCAAGAACACATCCAAAGTCTCTTTGAATCAATGCCGAGGCGTGTGTCAGCGGTGATCTCCAACAATGGCATCTACTCAGGCTACTGATTCTGGCAGGAACCATACTTCAAAAAGTCTATAAATTTAATCATTTGATACTTGGGCAACATGTTATCTACAAAATAAATTCTGTTGTGCTATATCTTGTCTCTCTTGGTGTTGCATTTACGGTGGCCAGCAGTGTAGTACAAAAAGCGACTGCCTGTAGCAGATAAAACGACTACACAACTCGGATAAATATCGAGTCAGACTAGGCATAAATGATAAATCCTGGCAAATCATTACATGCGCCTTCAAACGTATGCTGCATTTTATGATTCGTAGTGGCTGGTAAGCGGTGAAAGTCCAGTCTCTTAGCAACTGATGGCCGGATGTTTTCAGAGGGGGTATGAGATCTGGAGAAGGTGCTGATAGGGTCAACAGTGAAACACCCTTTGTATCACGATGCGACAGTCAACATGCAATCTTGCGTTATCAAGTTAAAAGATGACATTTCTGAGGCCTAGAAGATACCGTAAACACAGCGCCTTTACATCCAATAAATGTAATGTTGGCTGTTCAGATTACTAACGACGCAAACGAGATGTGTTCTTTTCCTCCACCCAAGGGTTGTCCACGCCATTACATCAGGTGCAGAGCCCATATAACGATACTTAAAGCAAAAACAAAAAAAAACCCTTGATTTTTTTCCCGAGTCCTCCAGACACGGATATATCCATCATAGTGCTGCACATGCAGAGCCGGATCTCATCTGAAAATTGACGCAGTGCTGCTCCTACATTCAGTGTTGTCGTGTGCACCACTGTTGTCACAGGCATTGTAATGGCAAGGAAAGTTGCAATAATGGTCTCCATTTAGACAATATAAGCAGCTCTAGATTGAATAGTCCATGGAGATACTTGTACTGCAAGATAGTCTACTTCTTGACTCAAGATACATGATATGGTTGTACAATCCTGAAAGGCAGACCTGACAACGTCTGTCCTCACAGACATTAGTGAGGGGAGGCTGTTGAGATTTTGCATGGTATTCCTTATGAGCCTCTTGAACTCATCAGTTGCATATACGCATGACAGTCGTTGCATTCCAATCAATATGGATGCCAATATCGTGTAATGATAAACCCCTTCAAAGAAGGCCATAATCCTACCTTTATTGAATTCCATTGCGTTCTGTAGCAATTTTTCTTATTCATACGAAGCATATAAACACGATCTTCTCTCAACCAATCAACATTTCACAAATGCAATTTCCAAATGAAAAACCTCATGCGTAGCTTTCCTTTTCAAACATAGTTTAAGATGCCACTCCCATGTTATTCGATTGCTGCTAAATGCTAATCATTTGCTTATCCCAGCATTTCTTTTTTTATGCGAGTTTCAAATCTGTATTTTCTCCTTTATTTTATAAAATATAAATCAAATACATTTGTACTTGCTCAAATGCTATCCTTAACTAGAGCGAAATATACTGAATAATTATGAAATAAAAGTAGTTTCATAATCTATTAATATCTAACTCAAAATATTATCCAAGTACTTCATCTGATGAAATAAATTCAGTTTTTAGTTACAAAAATAAAAAATTTTTGAATATTAATTTTTCTAGCGTGATTTATTTGAATTTTTTTTAATAACAAAAAGGACACACACACAAAAGACAAATGTTTGTCTGATAAAACGTTCATTTGTTAACCAAAAATAGAATTATTATTGTATGTTGTTAATTGCATTTTTGAATACCAACTTTTTATTTAGAGATCAACAACAAATGATAATTTGAAATACTTTTTTTGATTATTATGTTTTTAACAGAGATATAAAAAAACTACATTTGAGATATACCAATATTCTTCGTATCAATTACTAAATAACCGAAATCATACATTCCTAAAAAAAACTATATAAATAAACTGCATTCGCCTAACACTCTAACTGGGAAAACCGAAAAGAGAATCCTTATTTTTACAAATACAAAAAGAAAAGAAAAAAACATTTAATTTATAGATCCGAAGTACCATAAAACGAAAAAAAGGAAAGAAAAATGGCAAAAGCTACTGCAAATTATGTAAGGGAACAGTCATTTTTAATAACAATACCGAAATCCGATTAAACTCTTCATCAAAAGAAAATTCCCATGGTGGGAAATAACAAAGAATCATACTGCATACCACGTGCTGACAGCGACAGTTATGTACTTTAAGTATAGAATTTCTCACACTTTTCTTTACAAGTGGATCGAAAAAATGCACTTTAATCCCCGATTATTTCTGATGTTACACGAATAGAACGTCAAACAGCGCGGTCAAATGATGAAATCGTGAACGAAATGTTTTTCGTCCGCAAGAAAACGGAAATATATTTTATATGCTAAAATAACCGGTCGGCCCAAAGTAACAATGTAATATTTCTTTATTATCTGAGCATGTCAGAACTGTTGTATGGGATCCAGTGCCGTGACTTGACTACCATGTGGTGCAGATCGTGGTAGTGAACGGGTCGGGATTGGTTTCTCTGCTCATTAGAGAAGCACTGTGTATGGCTTCATGTGCCGATCATGGGAGTTCATTCGCACAGTGATGCCCATTAAGCAGAGATAATCTGTGGGCAGGTCTTTTTGGTCATTTTTCAGGTGCTGATTTGGCAAGAATTTTTGAAAGCCTCTCTTGAAGTTGATTCCGCTTCATGTCAAAGAAAGGGACTGAATTAGGAAAATGCAGTTCTAAGGTATCCGACTTCTTCGGAATCGTGATTTTAAAAAAGCGTACAAACGAAATATTTTTGCAATATTTAGTGTCACTTAGATTAGAATACAGGTATAAAATTGTTTTAAGAATTAAATTATTTATCAACAAAAAATTATTTAAATGCGATATTTTGGGAAAAAATGAGCATAGAACTATCTATTTTCAAAACATTCTTCTTTTTGAAAAATTGCTTCTATTATATTAATATTTTGCTTAGAATTCTCCAGAGAGCTTCCACTAAGAACTTTGAAAAATTCACATTATTTTTAGGGTTACAACTAATTGAAATAATAATTGATATTTTGTTGCTGAAATATTTTCCCTCTGATGCATTAAAATATGGATAAATCCATTTCCAAGCTATATATTTCAAAAATCCTAGTTCAGACTCTGTATAGAGATCTGAGCTATGTATAGACAAAATATTATAATCATAGAAGCAATTTTCGTAAAAGCAGAATGTTTTGAAAATAGGTAATTCTATGTTTTTTTTGCCAAAATATCGCATTTAAATAATTTTTTTGTTGCAACAATTTTCTTAAAACAATTTTATGCGTGTATTCTAATCTAAATGACACTAAATATTAAATACTATTCGTTTGTATGCATTTGCAAAATCACGGTTCCGAACGTAGCTGGATATAAACCGAAAAATGTCCTCCTGATATTGTACAAAACTATAATAAAACATATATAATAGAGTAAAAATCAAGGTAGCCTGTTTTAACAAACTACTCATTTCTAATAACGTTTATTAATTTATAATTGTAGTTACGCATTTGTATTGAATTAGAATCGTAATTCACAACTATAACTCACAGATTGCAGAAAATAGTCTTCTAAATGTAAAACATGCTTTTAATATAAGAAAAGGCTGGAATTTTTCATTATGATTATTTTTAGGATGTATAAATGAGTATAAGTAGTTTGTATGTAAGACAAAGAGAATCTAAATTGTATGTATAAATCAGTCATGTGAAAATTACTTATAGATTTTGAAAGTTAATTTTTCTGTATACTGAGTAACAAATGGTTAGTTTTTGATTGCATTTATTAGTGTCGTACTGTGGAAATATTGGCAACAAATGTAATTTTGAGCTTTTGTCAAAAACGAGGGTAATACTTGAGGTGATTTCAAATAGAGAGCATTTCACTCATTAAATGTCACATATAAATGAGTAGCTGTAGTCGTATATAAATAGTTGTTCTTAGTATTTACTAAGAATTCTGTAGGAAATTGATACTTTTATTATACATTTCAAAATTAATTCGGATCGGATTTTCAAAATTAAGTTCATAATTTTTTTCTAAATTTAGATGCATTTTAAGTGCGATATTTGTCTTTTTAATATACTTTAAATTAATTCACTTTTGTTACATTAATTTGAATTAAACCATAAGAAAAAAGATTTACTATTTCAATATTTACCAAAACGTTAGGTCACCGAAGAAATAAAAATCAAAGCATTAACTTTAGAATGCTTGAGAAGGTTACATTAATTAAATGCATTAAATTTTTACAATTTTTCAAGTATAAAAAAAAAGATGCGTAACCTTTTTTCTTCTAATGAAACTTTAGTAAATTTTTTTTTTCATGAACTGAAGGAAGAGAGAGCGTTTGTTATAGAATTCGCATCTATTATTTTTTTAATTCTGGTAGACAATTAAATAATAATTAAATTGTAATATTTCCGATGAAATAATTAAACTTTATTGTAATACATTATGAAATATAATTGAACTGCTGCACTTCCTAATATTTAAAAATCTTTTAAAAAGTTATCAATAGATGAGTCATTTTAGATATATATATATATAATATATATATATATATATAGTATTTTAGTAATAAAATATCAGTGATGGAAAATAGGAGGGGGGGGGATTTTTGAAGTGAAATATCCATATTTTAGTTATGAACTAATGGCGACACGAAAAATACAGCACAAACACGTGCACATTTAAGACAGTCACAAAAGAATTTAGTCTTCGCTCCCGAGATCTTGTCTATCTATAGTCATGGTCAACTGGAGGTTATTAAAAAATCTTTTGATTTTGGTAAAGGCTTTTCTGATTGGTTCAATTACGTGGGGATGATTAGGCGGGTAAACTAGAAATTTATTATCCCTAAATGTTTTGGAAGTTTCAAGAGCCTGATGAATAAAAAACCCTTATTACTTAAATTATTGCATACATTTAATTCGGTTTTGCATTTTTTAATTATTACATAATGAAAGTCCCTAATCATTTGTAACTGTTCTACGTAAATCCAGACGCTGGAAGACGTACAAAAGAATTAGACTATTTTATGAACAGCATATCCATACATATATATTTAATATTAAAGGATTCTTCCAATAGAAAAGAAAAATAATGTTTTAACATCTATTTATTAATCTTTAGCTATACAGGTGCATAAGTTTCTTTTAAAAAATCATTCACGTGTTCAACATTCTTTTTCACGCATTCTAATGCTCCTAATAAAATTTTAACTCTTATTTTCACTCACAAAGAAGAATCACACATTTATGGGAGCTTCTTAGATCCATAATCCCTTGTGATAAGGTCAAGGACTCTTTTTTTAAGCCTCTTGGAAAATGTAATTCAATGCTCTAATCCTTCAACTCTAGCCATGCATTTTTTTCTCTCGCACAATACTTTCTATCCTCATAATCGCAAAACTTTCTCCTCTGAATCCAAAATTTCAATGCAAAAGGTGTAAAATATATTCGCATGATGCTATATGTGTAATTGTTTAAAAAAATATGTGACATTGTCAAAAAAATATGTGAAATTGTAAAATATATCTTTAAGTGCAGAAATAATATTGTCGGACTTTCCCCCCCATTTGAATAAAATTGTAGAGATTTAAATATGTGTAATCGTATTGAAGTATTGAAACAAGAAAATTTTATTTGTTTAATGCGGAGAAATGATTCCAGCTGAGATTATTGTTCCTTTCTCTCAAGCTGTTCATTGAATTCTAATAGATTTCTTCGCTTGGATTAATTTAATTGTTTTCCAAAAATATAGCAGCTGTTGTACTTTACATTTATGAAAAGTCAGGTGATTTTTAATTGTTAAATAAGCTTAAGTTTTATATTTTTATAGATCTATTTGAAAATTTAAATTTTTGCACTATATCGTTTCTAAGAATTTGAAATTTTTCGTATTTTTTTTAGCAGACTTCTAACCAAAGATTATACACTACACTACCTATTTGCAAGGTTAAAAGAAAAAAAAAGATTTATATAGAACGTTTAAAACTACAAAGGGCAACTTTAGATTCTTACTTCTTGTATTTACTTATTATACAGCATTAGCATTTTCTCTATCATATTCTATTTCATTATATATTTTGTACATGACACTTAAACAAATTCAATTTGTGATTTACTGCGTGCTTTAAAAATCTTGCTTTTTATTATAAACCTTTAATGTTTGTGAGTATTACCATTGTAATTTATTGGAAAATTCATTATTTTCACAGATAACGTTATCCAAGGGGTTTCGTCACTTCAATTCATGTTGTGTTTCTTATGCCGCCTGATCTCGACTGCGTCAGATCCAGGCTCACGATATGTACGCCTGTCGCCTTCGTTTGTAGCCTTGAGCACCATACAGGTGACATTACGATTTAGCTCGGTCCACCCCAATATTGAAGGAGAACACCC
>BMAO01028857.1:0-48427 GCA_019973975.1 Trichonephila clavata | reverse complement strand
AAATTCTATGATTGGGTATGATGAGAAAAAAAATTTAATATAAGTCTAAAAATAAGATTTATTTCCATCTTTTCCCCCTCATTTTGTAACCTTTGGGAAGTGATAGTCAAGGCATTCGAAAGAAAATATAACAAAATGGGACTGTGTAAGGCAGGAGATAGTTTCCATGAAATTCTGCATTGGATAGAGATATCCTTTGATTAATAAAAGGCTTATAAGAAAAGTTTCCGCAATTCATATTTTTCATTTATAGATTAAAATTAAATCATCAGAGGTTTGTTTACTGTTTGAAAATTTGCATTATAAGAATTTTTGAAAAACGAACCTATTCACAAATTTTTTAATTTCAATTATTTTGAAAGAGATTTAATGCTTCTTTTACTAATAAATACTGTGTAAGCATTTATCAATGTATATTTGAGTTATAAGTATGCTAGCAATTACACTCACTGGCTTTAATGGGTATTTCAGGACGTTGTATGACCATTTGCCCCCTCAACCTCCTTTTTTTTTTTTTTTAACATTTATAAACCCCGTGCACCACCGAACGTATAACACGGGGGTAAACAACACAGACAGAAGAAAGGATTACAACACAAACATCCATGCCTTCTCCGGGATTCGAACCCAGTCCCTGCGGCACCGCAGTCAGCTTCACTGACCACTATACCGGATGGGCGGCCTCAACCTCCTTTGGAAGTTGATTTTCACAAAATCCGTTTTAGGCGTATCTTTATTGAACAATATATACACGCCTTCTTAATTTTAAGTCTGTAGGTCTAATAGATCAAAAACGAGATTTTTTACAGGGAGCGTAATCACAACGTCCCTTAGAAGTAGGTTTCCATGAAACCCATTGTCATGGATCTGCTAAAAATGTACATGCCTGCTTAATTTCAAGTCTTTAGGTATAATCATTCAAAAGCAGGAATTGTTGTCTGTAACACCTTCGCATCTCCATTGGAAGTCAATTTCAGCAAAATCCGCCCTTATCAGATCTCTATTGATAAAAAGAAACATGCCTGACAAATTTAAAGTCTACGTATAACAGACATCATAATGAGTATGTCTCTTTTCTTCTATAAATATATACAGATGCCGAATTCAGCCGACGAATCACTCTAGAACAAGGGGTTGAAAATTGTTTTCAGTCGAGGTAGTTGGTAAAAACAATTATGAAGGGTGTGATGTTGAGTGAAATGAAAAGTGGCTGTAAGATGTAAGAAATATATTTATTAGAAGTAAAGCATGTTTACGATACTAACAATGCATCACAGCTCGATGTCAGAAATGCAACGACAAGTGATTGTCAAAGAAATTGTTCAAAGTTGCGGTCGCGTTGGTCATAGTACAGCCTACACCGGTGGGCGAAGAATTGTTGGACACTTTCAAGCAGATACAGTGTGCTGGCAATGTGTGACGGATCTATATGCGTCCTTCTACTCCCTCTTGGGAAATCTTTGGGCTATCAATCCCAACCAACCCTTTTGGAAGAAGAAACCACGATATGCAGATTAGGTCAATTATATAGTATAGGTTTTCTAGCTAGTGAGTAAGTTAGAGGAATATAGATGAATAGACGGAGTTGCTTGGAGATTGAAATATTGAGAAGCTGACGATAAGGAAAGATATCTTCCGATCAGGTATTAGTTATATTGAGAGCCCATTTCGGGCTTTAAATTGTTAAAGATATTTAAGTGACGATTGGTCATGTAGCTACATTGTAAATCAAATATTAGAGTAATGCATGATCCATAAAAGGTAGATCAATTTAATAAAATTCTTCTCACACACAGAATTCGCACCTCTCGTAGCAAAATTCCCTCTGCTCTTTCAAGGGACATCTCATCTTATTTGATTACTTGAATTGTGTCTGTGATAGTTAATGTGCTTAATAAATAGTTGAAAATTGTTATGAAGAGTCGACCTTCACTTCCTCTATCCGGAACGAGAGTTGGTCTAGAGCTGGGGGGGGGCATTAAGTAGATCGCAATCGACCGGTGGACCCCCAGGGCACTTTGGGGTAACCGCTTGAAGATTAGCAGTTAGTAATTTATACTGAAATATTCAAGATTGTGGCTCACAGCATGCAGATTAAGTCTTCTACTGACTATAATTACGAAGACTAACTTAAGAAGAAAATGTTTTTAATGTTTATTTCTAATTTTTATCTAACGAATGCATCATTGGATATTATTATATTTGTGGCTATTGTTATTATGTTTGTATCCTGAGTTTTGCTTTAAACGCTGTTTTAAAAGTGTGAGTAATTTTATTGTGGTTATGTATGTAAGAATATATTTTGTATTTGTTTTTTATTAAGTTATAATAAATATTGTAGACCTTTTTTCTTACCTCACCACACCTGCACCACCGGGTGGACCACATCACCATAAAAATTAGAAGTAGCCCGTACTCTGGAAAAGGCTGCCCACCCCTGGTCTAGAGCGTTACAAATGTGAGCTGAAGCGACGACGATCAGTGCAGTGAGATCCTTCATAGCAAAGGGCGTCTCATGCATAAGCAATTTCAGGTGCTCCATAAGAAGGAATCCAAGGATTTATATCCGGGTAGCGTGAAAGCCAAGCAACGAGATCACCGCTTGCAATCCACCTTCCAGAATATGTAGCGTAGAGGTGGTTGCACACGCAATCGAAAAATGTGCTTTAGCACCATCGTGCATGAATCGCACGTTCATGCACGATGGTGCGGTGGCCGGTACTCTCTGAAATAATCCGGGGGGGGGGGAGTGGAAAATTTGCTTACGGGCAATTTTCTTCAATCCTACTACGTTGCAACAAATCCCCGGATTTGTTTGAATTCTGGCTCATCGTCCTCCCGACGGCAACTGTTATCACGATTTCCACCGACTAAACGTGGTTTGCGACCCTCTGCTCTACGGTATTCGTCCCCCCTGTGCTGCTTACTATCACCGTCTGAATTTGTTGGTCGAATCCGACCACACCCCGTAGATTATAAATAAGTTTGATCGGTCTACAACTTCTTAGTAAAGATTTGAAAATTATTCAAGCAACTCAAGTGAGGTACATATAAAGTTTTGAATGAAACATTTGTTTTATGTCTGTTAAAATAAGAGAATATTTGGGTTTTGAAGTGCTTTGCATTGAAAACATGAATTTTGTGTGTGTGTGTATGTGTAGCCCTATCATTATAAATTTATTTAATTGAATTTTTTTAAATAAAATTACCTTTTAGAGTTGTATTGTGTGGAAGGCGATGTAAAGATATAAAAAAGTAACTTTTGCAAATTTTTGTTATAGTTAAATACAATTCGTATTACGAGGAGGATCAAAAGTAAACAAGGTTTTTTTTTTTTTATCAAAAATATACTGCTGCTAATTTTCTATATGTCCTTTAAAATTTACAAATTTGTTTCAGCTGTGTTTAAGGTTTTTTAAAAATCTTGTATAATAAAAAGAAGTTGATCGTGTATGAAGCCCAACTGCGTAAAAAGTCTTCTCCTATTGCTTCTTTGAATGGTCCAAGCGCATACTAGTTCAAAGGTGCGGTTTAGGCTATAGTTGAGGTGTTTGAATGCTGCGCAATGTAGTTTTTAAAAACTGTTTCGTGGTAGTCCAGCTGTGTAGAGTCTTTCATTGTCTTTGAGAAGAAAAATATTGCGGAATGGAATGAAACGTTTTTCTTAGACCTACATACTGTTTAACCTTCTACAGAAATTTCTAGAAATATACATTAAATAACATCGATCTCAGGAGACTCATGCACACCCTATAATTTCCAAAAAGATAAAACCATCATCCTTATCTGTTCTAGAGGTGAGTGTTTATCTACGTTCCACTATAAAGCATCACGAGGGATATTGGCAATGGACTTTGTAATTTTGTATCATGGTCAAGAGACGAAGACGACCATTTACCGGCTCTCAATCTCCAACCCACATACCATTCCAACGAGAGAATTAGATTTGACTTGCCTCAAGCCCTCTTCATGGGGGGGGGGGGTCTTCAGTGGCATTAGAGTTCGAATTCATGTCATATCGTCCACCATGAGTCCGCGACCATGACCAATCAACTAACGCAGCCCCTACAAACTATTTGTGGCTTAATAGGTACTTCATCTATTTGAGGCGGTCATGGTACTCGAGCGGTCATGATATCGTTCATTATTATTCAGGCCACTAGGCACCCGTGGTCCCGTTCTAAAGGTGACCATCATATAATTTAATTTCTCTGCCATCATCCCTTTACAATACCTTCTTTCACTTGCATTAAAAAAATTAACAACTCCCTTAATGTGAAAACAAGTAATATAAAGATTTTTTTAAAGTCAATTCCTACTTAAATCAACAATTTTTTTTATTTTAGTTACTTTTTATTAAATAGATACAATTAATACTAATATGTATATACATATGACAGAATCACAACAATAAGTGGCAAATAATTTTTATTAATTATCATTAAAGTATCGCATTTTCATCGAAAACAGTCGTGTATATAAAACTTCAGTTCAACTGTTCAGCTTTGAAAAGTGAGGGGAAAAGAATCTTTTAAAATTTTGTCCCAAGTCGCGAAAAATGCAACCAACGTGGCTGTATCTGTTATTCTTTAAATAATTAATTTCAGTCAATTTAAATTAATTATAATTAAATTATCGTGTTCTGTCATGAGATCGTGATCCTCTCCCTTAGGCTATAATACGGCCAACAGTAAAATTCAAAGCGTTAAGAAAAATGCGGATTATAGACTTAAATTCTTAAAGATATCGTCTCTTACTTTAGCAAATACAAAATTTAGCAAAGGTTATTCTCTTACATCATGCCTGTGAAAGACATTTGTAGGAAAACAAAATAAAAATGCATAATAAAACAGTTTGAAAGTAAGTATTTATTATTAAAGAAAGAGCAATAGAGGCTATTTAGTATTAAAATGGGGATGATGAAATATTTTTGGAAAGTTCCCCAAAGATTAATTTTGTGAAGGAAATATAAGAGATGAAATATTTAATGTGTGTGTTGAACATCCGATTATCTTGAAGTATTCTAAGCTTCGACAACGCACTTTTAAAAGTTGTTTTTTTTATCATGCCAGAATATTTTGCGAATCCATGCTCGAGATAATTTAGTTATGATTTGAAAATGTTTGGGTGTCAAAAATCTCTAAGAATTATTGAAGTTAATCTTACTGGTACAAGTATAATTCGTTGATTGAAACTAAAGGTATTAATTAACTCTTCTTTCTCTTGAAATAATTTCAATAAGATTGGAGATGAAAGAAAAAATATTCAATTCAATAAGTTGAAATTTGTTTTGACGAATCAAAATTCAAATAAAAAATTCTTACAAATCTTTCTCTATTGAACTTAAACAATAGTAACTCAATCTATTCTTGCACAGAGGCGTTCTCAAAAAGATTTAATCATTTTTTTTTTTTTTTAGAAAAATTCTTTTGACTGTGGGGTGACTGATTGGGTCAAATATATTTTTAATGCTATAGATAAGTTGGTAATTGCTATTATTAAATTATTCTCTTGAATAACTTCTGAATTTTTATGAGAGTTACTCATATCACTATTAAGGATTTTGTACATCATTAATGCATTATACTTCTCTAGATATTGAATCCCCATTTGGAACTTGTACAAAAATACCAAAATCTGAACAAGTCTTTTCGCAAATCTTATTCTTGAATTCACTTAGAAATATAAATAATATGTTATAATTCAATTTAAGAGATTTTTTCATGAAAATATAGAATTGAAAGCAATATTTACATTTATTAAGAAAGAGTCAACTTTAAATAATAATAGTTTGGATAAACTATTATTATTACTCTGTTCATAAACGTATTTATAATTTTGGAAAAACAAATATTCTTTCTATGCTTTTCAAAAGAAAAGTTCTTTGCTAAGTTCAAGATTAATCACCAATATTGCTGCATAAATAATATATAAAGTTTCTTCAAAGTTATATGAATTATGAGAAATTGATGTTTTATCTGAATAGCTAACGGATTCAATACTCGTTGACTCAAGAGATTGCAGCACCTTTTATATAAGCGTCATTAATACTTATAAAGATATAATCACATATCAAAATTGAATAAATAAATTGATGCGAATTATAATGATATTAATCCACGATCATTTTCTTAGAGAGACTCAAGAAATATTAAATCAAAGCCTGAAAACTTTAAATATTAAGTTTATTATCATTAAAAACACAGTTAAATCCTCAAACCTAAACATATTAATTTCACATTCAATCATGCTAACAACTTAAGAAACAATCATAATAATAGCCTTTCGAACTTTTGAATAAGTAGACCACATGCATTTTCTATTTAGAGAACTGATGCCATAGGAGAAAAGACTTTTCGCAATAGTTTACATAAAGCTTTATATAAAACTTTATGTAAACTAGATGCGGCACATTCGCGCGCGCGCGCGATAGCGGTATGATTAAATATATATATTATCACGATCTGGCGTTACTTCACCTTGCGGAAATTTCAACTGAGATAGAAAACTGTGGCAAAAGTATGTTGAATGTTTAATTCTAACATATAAAAAAACTCTGGACTACTTATATTCAGTACAGAGCTATCCACAACTTAAGTTTTTATCTCTCTACAGTCATTTTTATAAGAATAAAATGAAATACAATACATAGAAGATATTTAAGAACTGAACGAACTCATATGTTGCTTCGGACACATCATTCACCGCCAAGTTAATGAGTGTTATGCACAAAAGGTGTATAAATTCCATTTATTAACATTTTTAAGCCTACTTTGTTAAGTACTTTTCATTCGTATTGGAATTATTATCACATTCTCGGTTATGAAACTTTTACATATCTAAATTATACTTAATTAGAATATCGTTGTGGTAAAATAGTCTCTCTCTAAAACACACATGCACAATAACATACGCATGGACACGCACACAGTTGTATAGTACAATCATTCCTTCAGCTCCATCCAAAATAAAATCCAATACTTTCATAACAACAACGAAAAAAAAATAAACATTTTTAACAGCAGATGAAATTTGTTCAACGTGACTTGAATCTGGAATATACTCTAAAATAACTGGACTGGTTTTTTTCTCCAAAATTTTAAGATTTTGCTTCTATTGAGTTAACTAGTAGCGTAATGATTTCGTTCTGGAAAAAAAATATCTCGGGTAATTAGGCATGTGAGTGTATTTTTTCCTCTGCCACAACAATTCATTAGTGTTTCACCCCATTTTTGAGAAGTTAGTTGCCGGTATTTTATGGGATATAGAGTAACAAAGGTTATTATTTCCTCAAGTTTATCGGGAAAAGACAAACCCCAAACATATCCTGAGTTTAGATAGGGGCTGTGTTTTCGTTCATGCACATCTGTATAGCTTGGTGAACAGGATCTGTAGCTAGAAATTTTTTTTACAAATTACCGAATTTTTACAAGTTGTAGAATAGTTTCTCTTTTTGTGCGCTATTAATTAATGGAACCTACCCATTTACACCTTGACGCATTTACATACTGGAGACATGGATAAGATGTCACTAACAAGCTATGCAGCCATCCTGTGATAAATTTCAGTTGATATTTGCTGAGTTTCAGTAAATATTTTCTTTCGATGATAATTTAATAATTATTCGGTGGCAATGGACTAAATTCATGACGGTCACATGATAAATGCAATCACTTGTTCTCCAGTGAACTCAAAACAGATATTAGACTTACACTTGTCGTTCCACTTGTAAAATTTAGATAAAATTTCAACTTTGACAATTGGCTAAACATGTTCAAGTCTCAAAAAGTTGAAATTTTAATAAATATATACCATATGTCTACTTTGAAATCAAGTGCATTTTGTTTACCTATGTTTTACAGACATGTACTTATCTGCTTCAGAAAAAAGATAAAAGTTTAAGAATCGGCACATGTTTTTAATGTTTTGAGTGAATACACTTCGTTAAAAGAACTGTAGAATTTTTATGAATACCTGTTAATATTATGTTAATAAAAATTACGAATAGGTATGCATCAGCATATATCATGTTAATAAAAATAATCAAACTGGAACAATATTAATATCGAAAGCAGAATTAACAGAAAAACGAAAACAATAGTGCTAAGAAAAAAAGTGAAGTACGGTTTCTAAAAATCTGTTTCCCTTCCATTTAAATACGAAAATAAAAGTTAAATAGTTTATTGCTTGACTTAGGAAGTAATAAATTTTTCGTAATTTAAGGCAAAGACTTGTAAACCGCGTGCAATTGAAGATCATAGCAAAAAAATAACGGGAGGTTTATCTTTTCGTAGGTTAAGGACCCAACCGGCACATGATAATTGTGTAAGCTCCATCTCAGTACAAAACTGATTTCACAATGGAAATAAAAATAAAAGCACTCTTTACAGACAGAATTATTGGAAATAGGAGTTATAGAGCGTAGTACATTAATTCTAATATTAGCTATAAATAGAGAATTTAAATTCCCGGATATTGGGAGTTCTAACAAATTTGATATTTTAATCGGCACTCATTATTTAGAGGACAAGTTTAGGAGAATGCTACTGATTTAAGCAGAAGATTGATAGCTTCAGAAACTTTATTTGGAAAAACAGCAACGTGTCAAATAAATAATTAAGGAATTTATGTTAGATATAACATTATTATGAACATACGTGGGAGTGAAACAGATATTTATAACCAGTTGAAATCTTTGTCGAACTGAGAGGTTGGAAAAACGCAGGTTGAATCTTCTTAAATCGACGGATGAATAATTGAGCTATTCGGGGAAAAATGCTTTTATATAGAGTGAGAGTTACGAAACACAATTAATTGGGAAAAATAATTGTATCTTTTTTGAAATAATAATAAAATAACTTAATAACGTTCAATTGGACATAAAAATAATTTGAATGAAATAACTAGTCATGCAAAACTTCAATGAAATATTGAACAAACAATTATTATAGATTTGATCATTTATTAACATTACATCCCAATCCAATGAGAATTCTACACAAATAGCGGATATTTGTTAAGTGACGAAGACAACATTTGAGTTGGCATTCCCCTCTACATACTTCCCCATCACGTGCATCAGTTTCTTTATGTAGTGAGCCTTCAGAGAATCCAGGAATTCAACTTACCACTCTCCGACCACGATTTAACGGTCATTACTAGTCAGCTACCACGTATACTGAGAGAATTGTAGAAAATTGTCAAATTAAAAACGTGGATTCGTAGAGAGTATTACAGGAAACCTCGCTTAGTATGGTTTCACTCAGTGCAGATCATGAAGTTGTAAGGTTAGTAATTTGAGTAAAAAATTTCACTTCTGGGTGATTCACTATTATGCGGTTTCCAAATATTTTGTACCTATAAATGCTTTCCCTAAAATAATATTTCCAAAATGAACGATGCCGATTGGTTAAGGTCAAGCACGATTAGAGCTTGCGTGCGTCCGAACTCGATCACCAAGATAAGAGACACATAGCGGTACAATCCCCATAGATAATTTGCGTTTCAGTCCTTATGATAGCCTCATAGCAGACACATCGGTTATCACTGTTAATCGATCTCTCTCTTTTTTTGAAAAAAATATTATGCTTTAATCTATTTATAATGAATGACAGAGGAAATATCATTAAATACTGTAAAACTTAAACATGATTCAGATTTCGACTCATTGGATTTTGCCGATGTCGTTTCAAAATAATCCTCAGCTTCATGATGACGTATTTTTCCAGTATAGAAGAACAAGCTTGCGAAAAAGAAAAGGAAAGTTGTAATAATCTATTTGAGATTGTTGGTGTTTGAGTGTTAGAGTAAAGATCAGCCATAACCAATTTCAAATTCAGATTTATTATTCCACTAACTTAAATCTAACGACTAAAGGTAGAAAATGCACAACGCCACTAATTAGAAGAGACCACACGGCTAAAGTATACTTATGTTATGAGTATAATCTACTTCACGTAATCTTGGCACGCTTTGGACTTCTACGGCATAATTTACCGTAATTCTCTTATTTGTTGTACGATCTCCAGTCGTAATCATTAAACTCAATCTTTTAACTTATTTGATAATTAGTAATAACTGACCATCTAGAGACTACTCGTTGACTAACTCTCGACTAACTTCGCGTACCTAAATGTTCACGCTTAAATATAATAACTCATTTGAATAATTCAAGTCTTCTTCTTCGGGATAAACTTTTCAATAGAACTTATAGTTAAAAAGGAATAAACTTACCCCAAGGGTATTAGTTGAAGATTTGTGGATAGACCCGTTACAAAGTGAAAAATTGAAACTTAAAAAAACCCCACTTCAATAGCGTTGGGAAAGCCCGCGAAGTGATTGAAGAAAATGACCCAAATGAAAAAAAAGGTCTGTTTGAACAAGGTAAAAACTAGAAAATCATATTTTGTGTTACGAATAATGCGCACACACACACACACAAAATTGTTCATAAAAATTTTAGATGATTTTGTAGTTAAAAAATAGCTCTTGCATTTTAGAAACGTTAAACATTAAAAGTACTTCATTATTGGTATTTATTATTATTATTTTATTTTTTTCATTAATTACAGGTAAGTAAACGAATATTTTCATTTCGACAAAAATAAATAAAAACGAATTGCAGTAAAACAGGTTTAACGCGATAACGCTCAAGACGAAATATTGGTTAACACGAAATGGCATACAAATGTTTCAACAGCCGCCCATCCGGTATAGTGGTCAGTGAAACTGATTGCGGTGCCGTAGGGACTGGGTTCGAATTCCGGAGAAGGCATGGATGTTTGTGTTGTAATCCTTTCTTCTGTCTGTGTTGTATGCCCCCGTGTTATACATTGCGTGGTGCACGGGGTTTATAAATGTTAAAAAACAAAAATGTTTCAACAAACTACTACAGATTTTTTTCACACATTTTTTCTTTTAACAGGAAACGAAAATCGTTTAACACGAGAAGATCTCTTTCTGGGAAGGAACAATAGACGGAAAACTAGCAGCGCAAGTGGGATTTAAGAGGGGTGTGAAATGAAAGAGAAGTGGTCCACATGTTTCTTAGAAAGGAGGCTAACTTAGCTTTGAATAATTTAATACCCTATGGCAAGCCAATTTTGTTTTTCTAAGCTACTTCACCCCCACACCTCTCTCTACACAAACACCTCACAAAAATATTTCATCTCGCATTTTTTGGCTTTGGAATTCGATGACGAGTACATCGCAGCTTGAGTAAAAGTGAGTTTGGTAAAGTTTTTTTTCCCTTTCTGTTTTAGAAATTTTTTTTACGAGCTCAGCGGGGAAGCAAACTGATATTTCACTTAAAATGAAGATGGAGCTTCTCAAGGCTGTTGATACAAACCAGAAGAACTTGAAAATTTTGCATTAAAACTCATTAAGTTTTTCTGAATGTTTTTGTTCCATTGATTTTTATTTCATGTATGCATATATATGTATCTATGTAAATAAATGTACTCTAATAAACTTAGTTGAAGTAGTTTCTCGTTTTCTTGCAATATCTTTAAACACGAAAAAAAAATTTCAGTCCCCAACAGTTTCGTGTTAAAGGACTTTCACTGCACTTACTCTCCTATAGAAATAATGTTTCCTTCACAAGGAAGGGGAAAGACTAAGGAAATTCATTTGGGGACGAGACTTTGTGTAATAGTAGTACTCCTGTAGGGTGTTCAACTCTCAATGTATTAATAACGTAATAAAAATTTCAGTTTTGGATCTTTTAAGTTAACATTTTTAGAACTATATGTTTTATTTATAGTTTAGAACTATATGTTATAATGATAGTTATGCTTCTAGTTGATTTTTAATTGTGTTCATATAAACAGTTCATATAAACAGTTTGTGAAGAATAAAAAGCACAATTGTAGTAAAAAAGTGAAAAAAAAAGTGTAAATGTTTCATTGTTTTTTTTAGAAATTTTTTTTTTACTTTAAACATGTGCTAATCTTTATTTAGATTTGTTTGGAAGTATTTCATGTGTGTGTGTGTATGTGTTGGAATTGCAGATGATATTTATTACGTAGTAAATTTTTTCTAGTTCCATTTGATAAAAAGTTTGAGCAAGTTAGCAGCGAATGACTGAGAATAATCTTAAATTTAACAACTGCAGGAAGAGCATACAAAATTAAAAATTTTTTTAAAATTATTTTTGATGGTTTTAAATTATTGTATAGCTAAACCATTGTCAAAAACAAGTTGTTATGTCAAACCGTATTAAAACCATTGTCAAGGAAAAATATCATACTTTTCTTTCCAACAAAATATACTGTTTGAAGGACACTGATTAAAATTCTGAAAGCAAGATTTCCAGAAAATATTGTTACTTACAGGATAAGAGAGAATATCTTCTCAAAAGCAATAAGCAAACCCAGTCGTGCTAGATAACTATCATAAATCGTAATAGAAGGTTACATGTATGGAATTCTTCTTTTAGAGTATCTAAAAGTTCGTCCAATGAAATAGATCAATTTCAGTGCCATTTTCAAATTTTAGGAAGTTGAAAACTTTCCCATTTTTTTAACACAAATTTATAATTTCGTTAAGTCAAAATTATAGATTATATTCTATTTTTAAAAAAAATTTCTTTAGGTTTTTTTTTATAGTTTTGTTTACTAAAAAGACGTTTTCCAAATAATGCTAAGCAGGGTTTATTTCATTCAGATGAAATTAAGAGGTGTTGAATTTCATTACATATATTTCACCAATAAATTTTCAAAAAATAAAATATTTATTCGACATGATAATTACAATAATTATATCGAGTCTTCTAGTTTAGAATAATTTAATTAATAGTTCCTATTTTTTTATAGAAATTAAATATAAATGCAGAGTTTTTTTTTTTATAAAACTAACATGCTGAAAAAGTATAGAGATCTCTTTACCTCTTTTCTTTGTTTTACTTTTAATAAAAGGTTTTTTTCTTGAGCTTGATGATGTATACGATAGAATTCATTTAGTTACTTTTTTGTTTGCTTGTTCTGGTTTTCGTAAGAGCTATTTTTAAAATTCGTTTTAATCCTTTTTTTTACTTTAAATTGCATTTACACACAAAAACAAATTTATTCATAAATTAATTTGTGGTACCTCTCTTTTGTATCGAATCAAAAAATCAACTCCTTTTGAAACATGAAATTTCGCGCATGGATTAACATTCAAGGAAAGTTAAATAAGTAAAAATTATAAACAATTTTTTGTTGTAAAATTTGCTTGAAAATGATTTTAAAACTTTTTATAGGGTGTAAGGGAAAAATGGGATAATATTGCACTTATGAAAGTTTTTGTTTCAAGAATTTTAGAGGACATGATTATATTTTCAATACAGTTGACAAATTGAAATTCCTTCATTACAAATGAAACAAAAACTGGAAAAAAACTTTATTATCCACTGTAGAGCATTTAAAAGAAGTAGATGTATTAGTAAAATTCAAATGATATAACTAGTATAAGAATTTACTTACAGAGAGAAGTTCTTTTTATTATATTTCGACACACACACACACACACAGAGAGAGAGAGAGAGAGAGAGAGAAATACCTTAAACCATATACATAAATATTAGAAATCTAGTTAAGCGAAAAAAATAGAGGACAATTTACACAAAACTAAGTAAGAATTTGAAATTTTTTATAATTGGTAAAATTAGAACAAAATAAATATTTTGTCAGTTTATAAGCTAACTAATGGAGATCATTACTTTCTTCAGAATTTTCTATGCATATAATTCCCTTTTCACACTATTCTCTTATTAATATTCCACTTATCTGGGGCAGTTTTTATTTGCTGAAAAATTGGAATTTTTCTTAGAAGTTATAATTTCCTCTTTATAGAAAAGTAAAACAATGTGCTCTAAAATTTGAAGTACAGTTAATTCTGTGTGAGTATAATCATTATGAATCCATATATACGAAATGTAAGGTTAATCGAATCATAAAATTATAAAGTCTTATGTTTTGCGTTAATAAAAAAAAAAATTTTTAAAAAGAAAATCATTTTGGGAAAATTCCAAAAGAGGTACAATTCTATTTGCAAAACTTTTTGATCAAGTATATTTCAATAGTTGTAATTCATCTTTTGAATAAGACAAAGACAAAAGTGAAACAGACCCTTAATGATAAAAACTAAGTTTTTCTGTCAAATAAAAGTAAATAATCGATATTTTGACCGAAAATGGTATTTTTAAGGTATACGGACATTTTATGTTGAAAAGAAAAATTTTATTCAAAATGGATTCATATACATAAACCTTGCATAGTCAACTGAATAAGATTTCGACTTAAATATATTTAACCGAATGACTTTAAACACTACTGACCAATATATTACTTTTTGATGCTCAGGAATATTCCTTAGTCAACTTTCAAAACACCTCCTAAAACTTAGGATAAAGTCACACCCTAAAAAAAAAATTCTAATTCTGTTCCATGACATATAACTCCCACATATTCGAAGAATCTGTACTGTGAATTATCGTCTGATAATTTCCGCGCAAAAAGCGTCCATATTTCACCAGTCCTAGATGTCATTTAGTTAGTAACTGGACCACAAAGATATGAATCTTCCATGAAATGTCCTCTCTTTCCCCCGGATTTTATCTTACACACTTTTTTATTTGTACTCCATACTTTTCTTTTGTCTTTTCCTCGGAACATAACAATCGATGCCACCTTCGTGACGTCACAATCAACAAGTGGGCGCGACCAATAAACATCCTCCCTGAGAAGTTGGGGGTGGGCATGCGCAGTGAGGAAATTTCGGCGGAGAGAAACTTTATATATATTCTATTTAGTGATGGTTTTCGGCTTCAGTTTTATTATCTTTGCTGCTTAGTATAAGTCATCTGATTTGTTTTAGTTGAAGAGAAGGGACATTTACCATCGCGTCTAAAGAGGAGAAATCGAAAGAAAAACAGTTCCTAACTTTTGAATATTTTCGTGTTTGGGGTAAGTAATTTCGTTTTCAAATATTAAAATTAATTATTTAAATAATTTAGATGCTAAAAATTGGTTTTCTTTTATTTCAGTACACATATTTTTATGTGAAAGTTACATATTTTTTTCGGAGATTGTGTCATTTTGAAAATGAAATTCTTTTTATCATCTTGAAAATTAAATTCTTTTATTTATATAAAAATCGAGTATTATCCAATTTTTGCAAAATAAATAATTACGGTGAAAAGATTTTTTTTAAAAAAAAATAAGGAGATTGAAAAAAAATATTCTAAATTAACTATAAAAGTGTTTGGCCTATTTCAAAGGTTTAAAAAAATTTATTTGAGATTCATTTAAATTTTCCCATTTGAAAATTTAAAATGATTTAATTTTGAACTTTATCAGGAAGACTGATATATTTCTTCTTATCATTTTTTAAAAATGACAGCACTTTTAAAACATGTCCCAAAATGGTAAATTAATATTAAAACTTTTTTGAAATGTAATATGAATTTAAGAAATACTTAATATTGGTGGAAGGAAAATTCTTTCAGAATTGGTACAAAATTATTTTATTTCATTCTTGCCTCATGCTGTTTTTTGTTGTGAATACAGTTTTTTCAATAGCTGAAAAAATTATAAATTCGATTTTACCTTATGTTGCTATTTGTTAAATGTTATATGTTCACCTGTCGAAAAATTATCTCATAAATTCGTTTTTACTTTACTTTGTTCGCTGAATGTAACTTTTTCATCAGAGAAAAAAAAATTATATAAAATCGTTTTTACCTTATGTTGCTATCTGTTGAAAATACCTTTTTCATTATCTGTGAAAAAATTTATGTATCAGAAAAATTCGTTATTGTTTTATGTAGTTCTTCATGGGGTTCTAACTCAAGTACCCATCACTTAACTGTGGTTGAAAGTTATGAAACTCGTTTGCAATAGTTCTGGTATTGTTGTTAAGTATGAAATGAATAAACAACCAATAATAATAATTGGAAATGATTGACTGACTGATCGAATTTTTTTTTTTGTAGTTATATTTATTTTTGAAATTTAACAACTGCTAAAGGAGATTCAAGGATTTTTAAACTTTTTGCGTTAGAAACATTGCATATTTAAGAATAGTAAAATTTTTTTAAAGGGATAGGCTATAAAACAATAATTACTGTTTTCTTATATATTTAAAAACTATTATTGTTATTATTTTTACATTTCTTTTAGTATAAGATATTTAATACGGAACCTCTCTTTATTACAAATGAAGCAATAAAAAATTGTTATCTCAGTGAAGGCATATCAAACACACATACATAATAAAAAATGGAATTAAAAAAAGAGGGACCTAAAATTAAACTTAATTGGCTCATTATATATATATGTATATATATATATATTTATAACTAGTCAAGATAGTAAGCAATATATTAGCCACAGTAGTACAATAGCGAACTCCTGACCTTAGGAACCAAGATTTGCAGGCTTAAACTAAGCTTTGCGGCTAGCCAACCTTCACCTGTAATTTGCGTATACTCTGGGCTATAGGGAAAAGGAAGGAATATTAAGAGAAATTTAAATACTACACAACTAAAAACATAATAATATTAATATATAACAATAAAATTATAGCCTACTATTAATTACTAGCATAGAGTTAAAATCGATGCTATAAAACTAAATGATAAAAAACATGATATATATATATTCTTTATACTTCTCTAAAATAGTTGTTTATAAAAATTTAAATGTATTTTTACTATTATATTAAATTTTGTGTTGAGAGATGACACAAGTAGGATTTATATTTCACTTAACATTAGAATTTCAGATCACATGAGTTATATTTAATATGAAATTATTTGAAATTTTATCAGACTATAGATTATGTGAATTATTTATCGATCTTATCTATCTTGTGCATTCGCTGTTTAAGAATTTTAATTAAACCATTTTCTTAAGAATTTTTTTTTAATACGCATTTTTCACAAAAACTTGATATTTTATTCAGATATTTTATAAGTTGTTTATGATATTTAATAATGTTTTTTTTTAAAAAAAATTGCTAATTTTGAGATGAAAACTAAATTACATGCATATTAAAAAAATAAAAATTTAAAAAAAAAATGCACCGTGAAAGAAAAGTATTTTGATATTCTCCCCCCAAATACTCTAAAAATTTGAATTCTTCCGGAAAAAAAAAGAAAGAAAAAAACATATACTTTCCAGAAGTCAAGTTTTGAAAATTTCCTATTTTAAAAACAACCATCTAATATGTTTGTTTACCCTTTCTTTTATGAAAAATAAACTATATTGCTCATCATATTTTAATGAAATCTCCCCATGATTTTTTTTTCATTTCAAAAAATAAATTTGTTGTATCCAACCAATCTTGTAATTTAATATTATGACAAGGTCATGTGATTTAACACAAAATTATTTTTTGAAACTGTATCCGCAAAATATTGAAAATACGAGTTTTTCTCAGTATAGAAGTATTAGAATCAGACATAACAAACCATTATGAGGAACCTTTTGCGTTGAATGTGCTAATAATACAAAAGAAGGGGAAGTGTATATTTTCAGGAATAAAAGATAATTTAGATTCGAAATTTTTAAGTGGGCAGAGGAGTGTATTAAGAATAAAAAATCGTAAATAATTATAGTTTTAAATTTCATATAACATTTCTGATTAAATACCTATGTTTAAACTAATATACACCCTTTTCGGTATTAAGTTTGGTTTATTTTAATGTCCCTATAGGTGTTCAAAATGAAGCACAGGTAGCAAATGTGCGATTTTTAGAATAGGTCTCAAAGCTTTACTGAAACAAATCATGAGGTTTTTCGCTTAAAACATTTGTCGATTCAACATACACTAAAAAATCGCCAAATTTGTCGTGTACTTGTATTGTATTTGGTCACATGATAATTATATGGCCGATTGACTCATTATTTCGAATTACCATCAGACCTCACGGCTCATTTCTGAACTGACACCAGTCACAAGATCCCTGCTCTGATCAGCGAAGGCGAAGAGTTTATTACCCGACCTGCAAGATCACCATGATTTTTATTTAATATAAAGAGTTTAATGAAAAAATACAGATTTTGATTTAAAAAATGAGAATTTTCTTCGTCGAAAGAGATGACTGCAAGCAAAGAGCGACTTTCATAACCAGGGGGTACTACGTCTTATTCATAATTTTATTTCTAACTGATGGGTAAAAAAATAAGGTATATTTCACGTTAATTCTGGTTCTTCAAGTCCTCATTTAGTGTGGTATAATAATTTGCTACTAAAATTTGCTTCTTTTTGCTAGTTAAATAGGAAAATCATATCGTTAGCAAACAATTGTGCAATTCTACAGAATGATTCTAATAAGCAAAATATATTTGTTAGCATGTTTTTATTAACAATGCTGAATTATGATAGAAACTCAGATATAGCCGATTTACAAAATTCTACATCTTTTCGACTTTTGGATTTCTTATTGAGTTATAACATAAATATAAACGTGGAAATACTCAGTACCACCAAATTATAAAATTTCGTACTGAAATGTAAGAAAAAGCTTTCGAAACTCTTTAAATTAGCCAAAATCAAATACACATACCATAGAGGTTTCTGATTACCGATACTAACATCTGTCCTATATAACTTTGAAAATACCCAATATTATCAAATTCTAAAATTCTTTAACTACAACAATTCAAGAAAGAAGCTCGTAAATTAATCAAAACCATATACAATACCATTACAATTTTTTATTGCAAATAATAACAGTAGTTTGCATGAGTAAGATATCAGTAATGTCTCAAGTTTTGTCTTTATAGTTCGTATATAGTTATGCCTTAAAAGCCCGCATATCAGTAGCTCAGTTCCAGTAAATGCAATCACTATTAGAAAATGTGGATAATTATTCAGGTAACAAAGAGGTACATTGTTTCTTAGAATACACCCACGCAAAAAAAATTAGGTGCATTCGTTTTAAACAGAAAAATCGTGCCCCCGAAACATCCATTTTGCGTACTCACTTGGAAACCATCCAGATAAAGCATGAATGAACCATTCGAAACGTAAAAGTACTACTCACTTTTCTTTTCTGAAGTTTATTTTACTACAAATATGCATCACACGTTTTTATGATTAATTATGGAGTTTTGACACGAAGTTGTGCGACGATTGCGTGAATAGCTTAAACGGAATCGATCAAAAATTTAGTTGAGTGGATACTATCATTACACGATGGTAAACGCCCACATTTCGCTTTTAACAGTATAATAATTTACAACACGTAATATGTGTCCTGCAATTACCATATTTGTCCACTTTTCTGTCAAATATGATCATTTATTTGGGGATTCCCGTAAGTCCTTCGACAGCCCTAGAGTAACTTTCTGGAATTATGAAAAAGAAGTATCTTGTACAAAACGGATCGATGAAAAATAATTTCTTCTGTAGAATTCAATCTTTTTAACAGGATGTTAATTTATTTACTTTGAGTTTAAGCGCCTATCTATCGACAGTTTTGAGTTAATTCTATGAAGTTTCTACTTTCGTCCTCAAATTTATACTAACGTATAAGATGGTTAAATACAATGATATGGATTCATGGAACAAAAAATAACACTTTCTTAACTACAAACCTCTCTTTAATCATTTTATGATAATATTTTTATGTCTATTTTAACGATTCATTTGCAGGTTTTTAAACTTTAAGGAAATATTTATCATTATTTTCAAAAATACCAAATGAAAATTGTAATTCCACAGTAAGTTCGTCATTTGTTTTTGCTCTTTATAAACGTTTTCTTGAATTTAAGTGTGTGCCTGGAAACTAAGTATCGATTCGTTCTACCGTAACCGCAGTGGTAGTATTGCAGTTCAGCTCCGAGCACACGTTCTTTGATTGATTGTCAGCCGAGCGACGTCATTATAGCTGGATAGGGGAGTTTCACACGTGTGTTAGTGGTCTTTCAAAATGTTTGCCGATCCCACCGACTGTGAAGTGCGTTTTGTAATCTGGTTTTTTGAACCCAAGGAATGTTAAGCCATTTGAAATATTTGTAGAGAAAATGTAGTGAATGATGAAAGGGTGAGAAAGTGGGTGTGGTAATTCAATGATGGGTGCACTAATGTCCACGACGAAGCACGGAATGGGCTACCTTCTGTTGTCAAATGGTTTGGATGAAAAAGTGAATGAGAGAAAATTTGAAAATACCTAAATAAAGAAGGTTCGTAATAAGAGTGCTTTGTGATAAGCTTACACTAACCGCTGTTCAGCCGTGACTCTCTTCGTTGGCGGCATCTTTCTTTGAAAAGAGCCTGAACAAGTTGGGGTTTTCCGTTATGACAAATGTCTGAACAGTGGCACACACAAAGCGCCTTGGGTCCAGACCCCTCCCCAAAGCCCTTGATTTTTTCCTCGATTGATTATAATCCTATGTGTATACAATACGAAAAATTTAATTAAGTCTTTGTTATTAATAATTGATGTTATTAATTAATTCTAATTATTAGGTCAATAATTAAATTTAAACAATTTTTTGTTCCCGAAAAGTGACAAAATAAAAAAATCATTGGGCAGCGTATTGGAGCATGATACGAGAATAGTGGACTTTTGACCCTGGAGCCCCCCCCCCCCTTGAAAAATTCCTGTTTGCGCTAATGTTTCAGAACAATGATGATAGCGATGCAGATGAATAGTTACCATATGCTCTCTCATGCAATTTTTTTTAAAGATTTTTAATGCGAGTTTTTCCAAAACAGTACTTACTTTCCGGACACGCCTCGCATTTTAGATTTGAGGTTGCAAGTAGAAACAACTTCTGATTAACAATTGTTCACGAATTAAGAATAGTTGATATACATGAGCTTCAACGTCTCATTAAAAAGTAATACGAGAACTGTTGGCGACAGATCTCATAGCTTCAGGCCAAAGTTCAGTGCGAAGCAAGTAATTTCTCTGTTTAAACTTCCCCACCACATCTTACGAGCATTTTAAAGCCAATTCCCTTTTTATGTCCAATAACCTCCATTATTCCATCAAGAACCAGGACTAGAACTCTTAACTAGTCTAGAACGTCACTTCTGACGTTCTAGACTAGTTTAAGTTCTTATGCTCGGCATTTGTAAAATCTAGGAAACCACGGATTAGTCGATTAATCGGGATGCAAATCTTTATAGGAAATACTAATGCTAAAACCAAGCTTAGAATTTTGTCCTAAAATTTCGAGAAAAAATATATCCTCTCCTCTTTTATATTTTGAAAATTTGTATAGTAGCGAAAGATGTATAATGAAGATTTTTTTTAAAAATTATTCCTGGAAAATCTAATAATTCAACGTCCTCTCCTTCTTTAAAAGAGTGAAAAATATTTAAAATTTAAGGAAAGAGTTGGTTTTAAAAAGAATTATAATTCAGGAAACTTAATTTTCTAAAATATGATGCATGTATGAAGAGTTAGCAACAAGAATTAATGCAACATGAGAAGAAAATTATCCAATAAAAGTATGAAATAGATAATCAAAACAGGCAAATATGAACTATTAAATTTAATTTGCAAGTGAAAAAAATATGAAAGGGAGTTTGTTTTCAGTAAGACAAGAGAAAAATTCTAATTATGTAGCTCAGGAGAAGGATTTATATTTGAAAAGCTAAAATATCGCTAATATTTTATGGGTTGATTATAAATATAATTTTGAATAAAAAATGATAGAATTTATTAAGATGTTTTTAAAATTTATTACCTTTGTCGAGTTTTAAGTAAAAATATTAAAATTAAGGGGGGGGGGAACGTATGTACACATAAGTTATTATTCTCAACTACAAATTTCCTGTTTTGAGCAGGATATCTTACAAATTTAGATTATCAACCTACTTATGACAGTAAACATAATTTATAATTTCATAAAATTTATTTATCATGAGACATTATAATTTAGGGAAAAGATACAAATTTGTCGGCCGACTGCAGAAAAAATAATGATGTGGTACAATGCGGAATGCTGTACGTTAAGGAGAGAGAGAGAGAATCTCTTAATAAATCGTACTATTAAACGAATGTTCAAAGTGACCACGACTGCTGAGTGGTCAAGGTCGTGAACTCGTGGCCAGTATTTTACCAGTTGTATTATGGGCTGCAGTTATGAAATCACTTAAGAACCACCGTGCAGAAGAGCTGTTTCACGGTTAAATCTGTCGAGGCTCTAAGTCTTTATGTTGGCATGGAGTAGAAATTTGGAGAGATGTGTGCTAGAGCTCAGGTGTATCCTCGTCCATTGAGAGTGGTTAAAAGTCTCGAGGTACGCCGTCATTAGTCCTTGTATTACTTGGAAGTGTGACTTTAGTAAATTATTAGAGAATAGGATAGATTCTCTAATTAGATTATATATCTGTGTGATTTCTTTGGGAATAGAGGAGTTTTTAATATGCACAGCTGTAAATTTTGAGCTGAACGGGAGAGAGAGCGAATATTAACGTCGCACATGAGAGATTTTGGCGAAGGACCTCGTAATTTTGAAACATAGTCAAGTGCCGAGGATGACACCTGAGCTGGCACCTTCCTCTCCTAACTACCACACCACACCAACGGGTGGACGTTTGAGCTCTTAACAGATTTAACGTGCATCGCCCCCCCCCTTACACGGTGGGTCTTCAGTCGTACTGGGCTCGAACTCATAACGCGCCAACCATGATACCTTAACCACTTGGGTACTGCGACCACTTGAGGTGGATGGACCTTTTTAGTTTGCAATCGGCGAGAATGAACAGAACTCATACGTTGTTAACAAGTTCTCGCCGTGAATTATATGAGAATGTACATCACAGTTTGATGCGCATCACACAAGAACATAATTTTTTCAATTCGATGGCAGAATCAATCTTAGATCTATAAGGTAACGTGAAGCTCATGGATTACAAACCTCTCTTAATTATGAGCTATGCTATGATGAGAATGACCACAAAATGGTCACTAATTTCTCATGATCACTAGCATAACTAGTGCTGAGAGGGCCCTGAATCGAAAAGTCCATGGAGGTCTTTTCTTAAGGTTCTTTAATACTTTACGATTTTTTGCGTACACATGTTTCGGCCCCAGTATTTTGTGGGCCCCGTATCAATGATACGGCTGATACGGCGGCAGCTATACCTCTGCTCACGTTTTTTCATGAGAACATTTGGATACCCTATTCCGTTTAACGAACAGTAACTGAGATTATTCTGTTCCATGAGTCTTTAGTGAAATCACTCTTGACCCATTGTTTGCCTGTCGAGAGACTGAAACTTGAACCACTCAACAACCACGGACAGGAATAATATTCGGTAACTTCGCCAAGGATTTGGTTATGTTCTATAACTTTTTTACAGTAATAACAAGAAAAACGCATCGGCTTAGTAATCTCCCACGTGATTTTGGCATCTTGAAACTTCTCCCTTTTTTAAATAAATTTTCAAGGGGAACTCCTCTCTCAAATAACCAAATAACGATTTCGAATTAGTTGCTGCATAAGAATACGTATTCTGTTTATACATATATAAGAATAGCTTATATAATTTTAGAATATTCTTTATTTCGTCCTACGATAAATTGAACTCTTTTATCTGGGTGCAGGATACGTTGTGATAGATGTATATCAAATTCCACTATCACTGTGTATATGTGCCTACTTCAAATTTTAAAATTTTTCTTTCAAAATTCATTTTAATAAATATGGATGAGGCTTGAGAGAATAGTTTTCTTTTATTGGAAGCAATTTTCTTTACTTGCACCAGTAAATTCACTTGTATTTTACTGAAATAAAATAAATAACAAAAAACAATAATACTTACCATATTAATCTTTGAACCAAATTCTGCATGAAGGCTTGATCGCAAATTGTAACAATGTTTAATTTATGGTTAACATTAAAAAATATTTATAAATTTATTTCTGTTGAAAAGTAACCGATATTCTGCAACGAATACTACGGCTATTGCGAAAGTCAAAATGAATTGAAAAAGGAAGATAGAAATAGAGAGAATGATGATAATATTGTTATGGTTAAGTAATATTTTTATGACAAAAATAAATTGAATAAAAAAACGAATTTTTTGAGTCGATTACAGCATTAGCATTTTGAAATCAAGCAAATTAAAAGTTCAAAAAACTTTCCAAATGTGAAATCGTGTTATTATTTTTGGAACCGGATCAACAAGCACCAAAGCAAATTTATTTTATACAGAATACTACTTATCATACAGCTTTAATAATAATTTATTAAGGAATTATTTGAGAGATTACAGTCTTTTTTAACATAAATTTTGCGTTTCCATTAGCCCAGAAATTCTATAACAATCATAAAAAAAAATAAATGGCCCGAAAAAATTAATTCAAAGTATTTCTTGAATACCTTTGCATTGAAACTGATATTTTTATCGCTTGAAGCATAAATAATTGTGTTTGTTAACTTTAAAAATCCGAACTATTAAATATTCTAGAGCATTTTAAAGCTACATTGATATGAAGTAAAATCATTCGCATAATTATAAAATAAGATCACAGAGTGAGTACTTCAACACCTAATTTGATTTAACGCGTAACAACCTCATTATTTTGCAAGCATATTATATTCGAACTAGAGTATTACTAACACTAAAGCTCGTGACTTCGTTGGATTACTACAGCTTCATAGAAACTAAATTTAATTGGCTAAAATAAGTGACTCTTAGTGACTTATTGTCTTGTTAATCAACTGTTACACCACTATTACAAAATATCACAACCAATATTAAAATATAAGGCAAAAATACTATATAAAAAATTAAAAATTGCTGTATTATAAAATATGCTGTTTATTGAGAGAAAATAATTTTACTCAATGTGTGTGTAGTTTTTTTATATCATTCAGGCTGAATGGAATGTCAATTAAATCATAAAAAATATTTGTTTTTGTTAAAATATTTTTAATTTGTCATTAAAAATCAACAGTTCAAAGTGCTATCTAAAAAAAGTAAAGTATTTTAAGTTTTCTTCTTGTAGTGTCTGTAGGATTTTTCCTAATTATACGTTTATTTCATAGAGTTCTCATCCTAGAAATTGTTGATATTGCTATGAGAAAGTAATCGATCAATTAGTAAAATATTTTATTTTATTGTGAATAAAAGCTATTAAAATCGTTCAGGTTTTAAATTGCACTACCATAATAAGTATTTTAAGTATGAGTGCATCAAAAAAATCAAAACCCTTTTATATAGAGTGAACTTGCAAGAATTAATAACTTCCAGAGGATTATATGGACTTCCATTAAAAGTACCGTTCTAACAAAGAGAGTTTTATTTAAATGTTTGACTCTCTATATTCCCCCCAAAAAACAGGGCTTCTTCTAGGAAAACAAAATGTATCTCATTTGAAAATTTAATTAGATTATAATATTGTATTTTATTTAAAATTTACCAGTTTATAATCTGTTTGCTGCCTAGTTCAAATTGAAAGGTTATCTATATATATGAATATAATCGATAATATATGTAATTGAAAAAATGCATAAAAGTATTAAAGGGTTACTGATATCGAGTAAAATAGGTACACAGTTTTCAATAAAAGTAGAAAAAAATACCCCTGTGCATTCAGATATATTTGCATTTTTAATATGCTATTTGAAACCAATCATAAAGATAATTCATGTTTTTAATATATTTTATTTCGAAGAATGAATGCTCTATTTTTATAAAGAAAGCATGTCGAAGGAAGCAAAATACAGGAAAAACCATTGTTCTCTTATTAATTTAATTTCCATTCGCATAATGTAAATTTAACAAAACATTCAATTTTTTTATCCTACATTTTATCCCCCCTCCCTCAATGTGATTTTGAGCACTCTCTTTCGAACAACATAAAAAATAATCTCCCTTTTAAAATTGCCTCTTACCAATTTTATTGCCTTTAGTTTGATCTCTTAAATTTGGTTTTGACAATTGTGAGTACAGATTTCGGTATTTTTTTGGTTTGTTGATACTTGAGCCAAATTTTATAAAAACTGAAGTTAAAACTTGAGTCTAATTTTTTGGAGAAGTTTATAAAACAACAACAACGAAGTCATGCAATAAAAAAGCAATTTTGGTTTATCTATTGTGAGTTTATTGAAACTCAGCCAAATGCTCAGATAAACTGTTTTTTTTATGCGGTCATTCTGAATTTTCAAGACCAAATAAAAATTACATCTTAATTTGCTTATACTTTAAAAAGTCATATTACATTACAACTCTAAGGGAAGTCTTAACATTACATTTACAAACTGTAAGGAAAGTCTGAAGCTTAAAACGTTATAAATATTTAACCCCTTGCCTCTCGCTCCCGTCAAAATCACGGGGTGAAATTTCCTTCTCTATTCTTCGTGCCCGTGATATTTCCGGGCTGGAGTGTTAAAAAGTAATTTGCCATGAAAGCTTAAAACAATCTATTTCTTAAGCCCGGGATATTGTTTTTTTCTTAATCTATACATCATATGGCAGCACCAGATTATTTTTAACGTGTTTAGCTATAATTAATAATTTTTTAAACTAAATTTCAGCGCAACAAACATATATATTAGCGATATCTTTGGCCATGTACCTTGTTGCGCTCTTTGTAAAAACACGTGGGTAAAAATTCTGGAAAAAAAACTGATAAAAAATATATATATATTTGAATATTGTATACATTATACAGTTAGAGTCAGGAAGTAAATCGGATTGTACTTTTTGTACTTTTTTGTCCCTGACTACAATAAAAATATCGGGGCAGTAGACATTGTAGACCAATTTATTGGAGATTACACTATTGCTCGAAAACGAGGTAAGAAGTACTATAAGAAAATATTTTTTTATTTGTTAGATAAAACTATTTTGAACTAGTACCTTATTCATAAAAAAACAAGGAGGCAAAAAATCACATTTGATGTTCGTTTATCTTTAGTATATGAACTTATTGAAAAGTATTCTATATCACAAAACTATGCAGAAAGAGGCCGGCCGAATTTGGAGAATAACCCCAACCGTTTGATTAAAAGACATTGTATTAGACAGATACCTCCAGCTGATATGAAGTGGCAACCTTCAAGAGAATGCAAAATTTATTGTTCCAAAAGAGATGAAAACAATAAGAGATGCAGAAAGGAAACTCAGTACTACTGTGCAGTTTGTGATTTTGGCCTTTGCATCTAATGTTTTGAAATTTATATCACAAAAAAAATTACTAATAATTATTTATTTTTTGCAAAAGTGTAATAAAATTCATTTAAAGTTTAAAACACATGTTTTTTTTAAAAAATTATCTTTGTTGGAAAGCCAACATTCAGTGATTATTACCTTAAATGTTTGCTTTACTTAAAAAATTAAATTTCGTTTTTCCAGCTAAAATTTAATCCAAAAATTAAAAATGAATACATATATTGAACATGTACATATATAATTTTATATAATTTTCTTGAATAAAAAAATAGGGACTTTTAGGACCGTTTTCTTCAAAATTATCCGATCGTTAAGGGGTTTAATAAGGAAATTATTTCTTTCCCATTCACGAAACATGAAAAGCTACCATAATTTTCATTCTCTCACTTTTATCTTATTTTTGTTTTAAATTAATTTTAAAGACGTGATTTTGTATTTCTTATATCGTAATTTTTTCTTAGAATAAATATCTTAACTCCTTACCTGGTTTGTCCGTACACCGTACAGGATACCGAAAGCTGACTGAAATTTTTAAAAAATGTGCCTTCTTTGGAACATTTTGGGCAAACAAACTGACCACTTATAGGGATAATAGTCTATAAAAGTGTGTCAAATTAAATTTTTTTATTACTTCATACATTACAATATACTCTACATAACATCCATCAAATTTTACAATTTTTACTACTTATTTTATATAAGCTCTTTCCTTTTTATATTTGTCCAAGGAGTTTCTAAATAACATGACATAAATAAAGCTTGTATTTAATATCTTTATTTATGGAAATAGCATTTAAATTATTTATGGAAGATTTACCTGAATTTATGTTTGCTAAAAAGCAACAGTTATATAACTTTTAATTATTTTTAAGAATTTAAATTAATTTAAATGAAGGAAACACACACAAATCTTTGAAAGTTCATGTTGAAGATTATTGTATGGAGGCCATTGAACTTATTCAAGCAATCTTAAGAGAACCATATCAAATATTTTTTTGTTTTAGAATTAATTGTGGTTTAAATTTATGAAGGAATAATTGGCTCAAAAATAAGCTATAAACAAATGAACAGTTTTATTGTACACACGGAATAATTTATTCATTTTACACGGGCATTTTGAATGTTTTTAATTTTTGTATTCACAATAAAAGGATTAATTTCTTTCCCTGGAAATATTCAAATTTTGATGTAACCATATAATCCATCAAATGTTTATCTAATTTTTAAAATTTAATTTAATTTAATAAACGGAATGTAACAATATAATTTATATTATAAATGTTTTAAACTACGCAGCTTTTTCACATGAAGCATTTTTTCCACTTCAAAAAGTAAAAAAAAAGAGAGAAATTATTTGTGCTCATTGTATATATTTTCAAATATTGAATTAGTCACCTCATATTCATGTGTCATAAATAAAATAATAAATGTCATGAGTTTTTATATTACAAACACATCATAATGCTTATGGGATTTGATTATGAATCTTTAGTAAGATCATTATCGCGTTTGTGGTATTTAACTTGCAATCACACGTTCTAAGGCTATTTTAAGAAATGATTAAATTTTTTTCAGTTTTATATGTTACTGACACACACACACACACACACGCACACACACACACACACCACCACACACACACACGCACACAAACACACACACATACAGAAAGAGAGAGAGAGAGAGAGAGAGAGAGAAACTATCAAATTAGGGAGGCCAACCATTAAGGTCTTTGTTTAAGGAATTACACTTAGTTTTATCAAAACAGGTCTCTTTGAAAAGTGGAAAAAGCAAAACTCTACAATTTTATAAGTATGGATATAATGAAAGATAGTCTATAATTTTATCCAGTTTTTTTGTTAAACTAGATTAATAAATACACCAAGATAAATTAAATGCTATTGGTTCTATACAGTTATAACTGGAATACAAAATGTATTGATGCATTGGGTACAATATCGAATAAAAGCACATTGTGTCTCTCTGATGAGATAAATCATTTATTTAAAAAAATAAGTTGGGAGCATCAATGGTTTAATCTTGATTGAGTTTGGTTTGAGCAAGATAAATTCATATTTTCTACGGGTTTTATTTAGCAAATTTTTGATTCGACAAAAGATAACATTATTTAATTGTCAACCGCAGTTAAATTTCTAAATAAATAAAAACTATTCTTTATGTTCATAAAATAGATCTGTTTTAATATTTTAAGGTTAAAACTATTTTGTTTTATTGTTTACAATTATCTTATTCTTTTATTCTAATTTTTTAGAGTAGTATGTTCAATTTTAAACAATACACACTTTATTTCTGTGACAGTATAATATAGACGGACTAGTCTTTAAAAATTAGCTTTATTGAAAACAATGTACAAGTACCTTTTAATCCACTTCAACATATTGCCCTTCCTTATCAATACATAGCTGCATACGAGTTTTCCACCGTTCTCAGCAATGCTGTGGCTCATTAGGTGTCACCACCTACAGTAAGTGTGCCTTTTTTACCCCTTCTCCTCTCCTACAGACTAAAATGTGTTTCCATAAATTCATTTTTCACTTTAGGAAACAGGTGTAAGTAGTATGATACGAAATCTGGGGAGTACGGTGGATGCTCGAGCACAACAATGTGTTTGTCTACCAAGAACTGTTTTACAGAGAGAACTATGGGCACCGAGAGGCGTTATCTTGGGACAAAATCCATGTGTTGTTGCTCTACATATCTTGCCTTTTCTTCCTCACTCTTCCTCTAAACTTTCTCAGGACCTCAAAGTGATACTGTTGTTTTACCATTTGGCCTTGAGCTACCTATTCAGTCATGATGATTCTATTAATATCAAACAAAAACAATGAATATCACTGTTCTTGATGTCACAGATCGACAAGCCATCTTCAACAACCTCCCTATTTTCTGAAAATTGTTTGTATTTTTCAAAAATATGACTATGTGTCATGCAATTATCTCCAAAACACGTTTAACAATTTAAAAAAAAACATTCAGTTGGAATTTTTTTTAATTTTATGAGGAATTTTAAATTTATCCTCAGCTTGATTTTTACGTTTATCATGATCAAGACACCTCGACACAAGGATAAAAGAACAAACTGTGCTAGATAGAGGGATGGAATAACAGGCCATTAGCAGAGGAAAGACCAAGGTAAACTATATTCCATTCCCATTCCTTCACACCAAGCTTAACGAATAGAGCATGCGCAGTCCGGGAATTTAATTATCACATATTGTATGTAAAAGGAAATTTTCCTTTTCAATGACATTAATAGTAAATACTTTTTTAAGAAACATTTCATTCATCAATTAAAAGTTTTATGGTTTAAAATTAGAATAATCTTTTCATGCTGAATTCCCTTAAGTAGTTAATTTCATTCAACAATTGTTGCATTAAAAATATTATACATTAAATTATTTCCTCAAAATAAAAACTACAAATTATTAAGCTATGCATTAGTGGTAAAACGAATAATTCAGTTCTCAATGAAACAAGAAAGAAATTAGACTTCTCAGTAATTTTCTAAAAATGTCCATTCTATTAATTCATTAAATCTCTTCCATTAAAATGTAATGTTTCGTTTGAAAATATATTAAATTGGCCCGGTGGACAGGAATAATAACAAATATAACAGTACAATTAGTTAAAATGTTATAAACTATTTTGCAGATTTATCCTCCATTTGGTTGGATTTAAACGTTAGTAGGCATTAATATGCATGTTAACATATTTAATTTTTAGATACATGTCAATTCATTAATAAAAATCACAAACATAATATTTTTGCTGTCTTTTAGACGGTTATTTTACATTCGTTCATACATTGGTAAGGGAAGTATTTAGAATATTTACGTTAATAAAAGTATCTACTAATAAATTTAAGCAATAGGAGTTTCTATTTAAACTTTTCCAAGGACAATTTTTAAATTCTGGCAAATGGAGTTATATTCTTAGAAAATATTAACTAATTTAAATCATTTAGCATTTAGGTAGGAGGGATTAAAATCAATTACTGTTTGCTAATAATAACTCATTTCGCAGAATGTATAAGAATTAGCTTTCCACAATAGTTTAATAAAATTGGCTATTTATGAATATTCTAAGTATTGAATATTACTGAATAACGCACTTCTCAAATATTCAAACATCATGAAAAAAAATGCGCGTAGCTAAATGAAAATTAGACGATGGGTAGAGGTATGAACATATTTTTTTCTCTCCAGTGGGACTGTTGATTGGTATTTTTACCTTTGCAGACCTAGTACTTTCTCCAGAAGCTGACATCATTTTTTTGGGTGGCACCATATAGGAGATACTAATTGTCGAAAGTAATTTTGACTTCCAGTTTCCTCTCCAGAGAGGGGCACCTGAGCTCTGACGCTGCGTGAGTGAGTGAGTGAATATTAATGTCCCACTGTTCAGCTACACGGGGGCTTTTGGGGACGGTTCGCGTAATTTTGAACCATGGTCAAGTGACGCGGACGACACCTGAGCTGGCACCCCCTCTCCTAACTACAACACCACACCAACGGGAGGACGTTTGAGCTCTCGACAGATTTAACGTGCATCACGCCCCTACACGGCGGGTCTTCAGTGGTACTGGGATCGAACTCATGACATGCTAGCCACGATCCGATGCCTAGACCACTTGGCTACCGCGGCCGCTCTGACGCTGCGAAATTGCACTTAGGAAATTAATTTTGCCGAAAGCATCCAAGCCAAACGGGTACTCAAGGGAATTTTTACATCCCACGTAATCATACGACAGGGACGCTGTCGATTTTCTGCATCATGAAAATTGACTAACTTGGGCCGGGGTCAAACTTATACCCTTGGGTACAGAAGGCCTGTGACAAAACAACTACGCCACTCAGCCGGCAGGTGTAAACATATGTTAAGGTTTAAATTTGCTCATGTATCTGGTTTCATGATACCCGGTTTTTTGTATAATTGCTAGCAGCTGGTTTATTGTCGAAAGATTGTAGCATTGGAACTATTAAGGGAATGTAGATTTACCAACAATTATCGTCGGGGGAGGAAAACGTGTCTTGTAATTGCATGATCCCAATTTGTCGATGTGCACAATTGTCGATATGAATACAACACTCAGGAGAAGAATAGACGTAGAATCAACTAAAAATTCGGTTGAGTTGCAGCGGATCGCATCAATGCATATTAGATTTGCTGTTTCATCAAGAGTCTTTTGCTACTATCGTGTGATGGTCAATGCCTTCTACAAGCATCAGAGGCAGCATCTGTCGGTAACCAAAAGGCTGCACGAGGGATAGCCGCGAGCCTGTCAATCAGACAATGGTGCTCCTTTAAGCAATCGACACAAGATCGATTGGCTGACGAGTCAGTGTAATCGCCTCTGGACCTGCGAATGACATAAGGTACAGTTTTCACATGAATACTGAATTTGTTAATGGGTGGATGAATGGTGATCTCGTGGACTGGTGTGGTGACTTCTGAGGGAATGTTACTTTCCAACCCATAGGGTTCAGTGGACTTCATGAGTCGTATGTTTGGACCACGGACATCTCTTTTGATCATTACAGCAGTGCTTCTCAAACTTTCGATCTAATTTTTAATTATAGTTTTCTTCGCTCCCCCCTGTAATAACAGTATTATTATTGTATAAATAAAAATAATGGACTTTGACAATAAAGCTGCAATACGACCTTAATTATAAACCGTACAAATTATCAAGATAAGTATTTTTGTATACAACTTTGTATACAATTTTGTAAATGATAAGATCATGGGAGTCAATAGTAGTTATTAAATTTGTTCTGAACTTAGTATTGATAAATTAATAGTCAAATACATTATGCATTACTCATACATTTATAAGTACATTATATCAGTGTAAATGTGTATTTTATTCTTTATTATCTCAAAATACATTTTGTTTATTACCTTTCAATAAATTAATAATTTTCTTAAATAATCTTTTATTTTAGACTTTTCGATATGTTCGCTCCCCTCCCCCACTTAGGGTTAACATGCCTCGCTCCCAGAGAGGCATGACCCACAGTTTGAGAACTTTACAACGATAAGACTTACGGAACTTTAATTTTGAAAAACATATAAATATTTTTTTTTGTGATATTTAGTGTCGTTTGAAAGATATACATTTAAAATTGTTTTAAGAATAATATTGCTAGGGAAAAATTATTTAAATGCAGTTTTTTGGCAAGGAATTGAAGAAAAAACAATTTATTTTTAAAAGATTTTCCTTTTTATGAAAAATGCTGCTATAACTATAACAATTCGCTTATATATACCTAAGACTTCTGTACAAAATCTGAACTAGAATTTTTGAAATGTATGATTTGGAAGTGGATGAATTCATAGTTTAATATAACAGAGTAAAGAAATTTTAACACAAAAAAACACCCGTTATAATTTCAATTGATCGTAACTCTGAAAACAATGTGAATTTTTCACTGAGATGTATTTTTTGTATCTGTCTTACTTTTATTTTTTTTTGTTTCTTAACTCACAAATAAAACATAACCACATTTATATATTGTATCATTTTGTAGCTTGGAATTAAAGCATTTATATGTGAGACTGAATCTTTCAAAGTTTGTTTTGTATTTTCGTATGTTGTAGTATAGCGTGAACATTATTCACGGTTATTTTAGTCAAAATATATTGAATTATGCTGAATCAGTTATTTAGGAAACGCTGAAATCAAACATAAAGATGTAATTTTGTTCGTTATCTACTCATTGAATATTATTTACTGATATATTCGTAAATTTTTTTAAAAAAATATTAAAACGAAAGAATTTTAAGCCTCAATGAAAATTAGCGCAATTTAAAAAATCGTAATTAACATCAAGAATTTCTACGTAACAATATAATGAGAAAACCTAAGTAGAATATTTCAAATTAGTAACATTAGATAGCGTGCCAAGCGTTGACTAATTGTAAAACTTATGTAAGAGCGAGAGAAATTTGATAAGAAGAGAGACACACGTGAATGTTCTGCCCAAAAAAGGTTTTTGAAAATAAGTTGCTTTTCTATCTACATACTACGTTTTTCTTTTCACCAAGAAAAACGTAGGACTTAAATACGTATAAAGGTATTAAAATTTTACACTTATTACACTAAAAGTGTCAACTTGGAGTAAAGAGTTTTGTTCTTCATATTAGAAAATAAATAGGAAGATATACGAAAGACTTCCTAATATATTATATTTAGAATAGTCTAGTATTAGGCACTAGTAAAACACACATGAATTTTAGCATACTCTTTAAATTTCCACCATCTCTGACTGAAGTAAACATTTGACAATTGTTAAGAGTATACAAACAACGAATAATAAAACTGTGCTAAAAAATTCAGCCACTGATTTTTAAATTGTGAAAAGTAATAAATTCTACATTCTTCCCGATGAGAACTGTCCTTTTTCGAGTGTTTATGTTAAAGCCGATTTTCTAAAAACTAATATAAAGAGTAATATAACATGATATTCTATTCTCCTTGATGAAAAAAAAGTATAAGCTTATTTTATCGAAAATGGATTGTCGAAGATGCAGGAAAAGTATTTTTCAAGATTCTGCTTGAGAATATATCTTTTTCAGAAAAGATACTTCCTTTTTTTCTCTCGATATAGTACAAAACAAATATATCGAAATTCCGGATCAGATTTAGAATCGTACATTGATCTTTAAAAACTCTTCCTAAGCCTAACGACATTTTTTTCAATACAATTCGGATATATTTGGAACAAACTTTTAAATCCTGTTTTCAATTATTGACACAACTCTTCATTCCTTAATAACATAAAGCTATTAAAGATTTTATCTTTTGAAGGTTTTATTTAATGATAAAAAAAATTTCTTTCAAGCCTTTTACATCAAATGAAATATTGAAGTTAATGTGTTTTAACCTAAACTCTCTCAATTTTTATGTTTAAGGAAATATCCGATTAAATTTAGAAGCTTATTTGTGTATCAATTCAAAACTGAATCTGAAGAATGCTAGCAAAATTTTTGTACGAAAAACTATGATTTACGTTTTTTAAGAATCAAATAATAATTATGCAGAAAAGACATTTTTTTTTTTGTATTTTGAAAACTTTGAAACAATGTATAAAAATTATCACAATCATTGTTTTTCGTTCTTTGTTCCAAAATATAGCAGAATGAAGTAAATTAAGAAATTATCCAATTTTTTGAGTTTTGGGGTTAGTTTGAACACTACAAATTGTAATTTTTTCTATGCATTTTTTGCATGTTTATTTTAGCTTTACGAATATACGTAAAAATGAGTTACGTAGTATGTTATTCAGTAGTATATATAATTTTCAACACATCTCAGGACTGACATTAAAAGTGTTTTTTTGATAAGCTGACTGTGTTCCACGAGATGTCAAAAGTATAATTAATAAATAAGTATGTTCAAAAGTATGATAAAAAATAAGCATAAACAAAAATTACAGTTACTGTTAATATAATAATGAAAAGAAAATTTTAGGCAAATAATATGTAAGAGACGAATTAACAGTAGAAATAAAAAAAATATAGTCTAAAATGGAAAGGAATTTATTTTGTAGACATATTACAATACACACAAAGAAAATTATTATTCAGTAATTTTTTTTATTGCAAAAAAATAAAATTGGCTATACACATATTATTCATAATTTTTATAAAATTTAGGTAATTTTGTTTATAGATATACGCTTCTTTTTATTTCTTCAGGAAAACTAAAATTTATAATCATGTATTAGTTTTTATAAAATGTTTAGTAGTCTTATACGATTTACGAAAGAAAACATCTTTAACTAAAAGTTTTTAATCAAAAATATTGTCAATGGTATACATTTTTGTCATTAAGAAATAATTATAGATAAATGATGTTCCACACATATGAAATAAAGGCTTACAAATTTAGCAATAAAAGAAGTATTCTAAAAAAAATAAAAATACCAATGTTTAAGAAGATTTTTAGAAGTAAAGTTTATGAGTCGTTTTGAAATTTTATGCTAAAATCACTCTAAGTAAGAATACGTAAAGCCATGTCTATATTTTAGAATAAAAACTATTTCACAATTTCTTTTGTATATTTTAATTTTAAAATGTAGATTTAATATGTAGATTTGAAATACGTAGCAAAAAATACGCAATTTCTGAACATACTTTGATAAAATAACTAGGCAGTGAGAGGGTTAACCTTATTTTTTTAAAGTTATTTTATTTGATTATAAAATATAGTTTATATACTTTCAGAAGCATTTAAAGTTAGTTTTAGCCATTGAGAACAAATGCTATTTCCTTAAAATATCATGAAAAATTTCAGCAATTAAATATTATTCAAAAATTTAGAAGCATTAATACTCCTTATAGTATTCTAAAAATGAAAAAAAAAGTCTGTGTGCATGTGGTAGAATTTTTGAAATGATTGCATTGATAAAAACTGTTAAATCTATGTCAGTTTAACATGAATATTATAAAAGAAAATTAAAATGTAGTAAGAATACTTACTGCATTTGTAATCAGAAATATTTTTTATATTTGTATTTGTTCGTGATTTGAAACAACATGTATTGAAACATTTAATTTAATTTCAAGGAATACACTTTAACAAAATGCATTCATTGCAGATTAATGATAATTACAGTTAGTATTGAAAACTAGAAAAAAAAAGATAGCAATGGGAGAAAAGACGAGCATTCTCACTGCAAGATAACTTTAACCGTAACCTTACAAAAACTGGAAAATTATATTCCCTCATATCAATGTTGAAAATTCTAAACAGTTTTTAATTCCTTACTTGTTTGTCTAGATATCGGAAACTACACAGAACTATAGCACAATCATCATTAAAATTAATGATGGATATACTGTACGGAAAAAAGAAAAGATTTATGCAGGATCAGAATAATATTTGTGAGAAAATCCTTCGTGACTAATATGCAGATTTGATATGAGAACTATCTCTTTTAACGGTGAATTTCCCCCCCGAAAAAAGCTTTAATAAAATTCATATTTTTAATCTAACATAACTATTTTTCAGAATTCTGAAGAAATTTATTAGACTCTCTCAGGTGTATTAAAACTTCTATAGGATTAATAATCTAGTTTTATGCTAATTTTACTTTGCTCAGTTTCTTGAGTATTTTAAAGAAAATTATGAGACGTTTTTGTTTGATTACATGATAGGGTTAATTCTTGTAATATATTTTACATGCAATTTGTTGTGAAGACTTGAAAATAAATTTATTAATTATTACTCTTTATTTAATCATAGCTTCATAGAACAGAACGAAATATACAACAATAGAACATACATTAAAAAAATCTAAAAAAAAGTGAGTGACCAATTGTCAAACGTGATGAAATCAGAAGAAAAGGAAATAAATTTGTAAATATGTTACTATACATTTAACTCAAGTTACTCAGCAATTTTACGAAAAATAAGCATGCAAAAGTTGTTAGTAACTCATTAATCATTTTCTACAAAGTAAAATAATAAACTTTTGCACAAATTCTAAGAAATTCTGCTTAGAATTCACGCTAAAAGTTGTCACCGTAGGGTTAAAAAGTATCATTTATTGCTCAAAGATTATCTATTTCCAAGTCAAGACCAAACTGATAAGAAGCATTATTAAGGCGTGTAATGCAAGTGTCTCGTGGCTTTTCTAAGAATTTTATTGTTTATTTCTTTTAGAATATTAGGGTAGAGCTTTGTGTGAAACTGTACTAAATAACAGAATTCTTGTGAAATAGAGCCATGCAAGTTCGGAAAATTAGCTATCGTGATACATTATATAATGTTCGTAATCTAGATTCATATACATTAAATTTTTGAATATCTTGCAATATTTTCCCCCAAGACGCTTTTTTACGTACATTTGACTTTATACTTTATATCACAATAAAATCCTTAATGTAAAAACGGAAAACTTGCTTTTTATACAATAAAATTTAAACTTATAAAGCTCTGTTCTGGATAAAAAAAAAAAAAAAAAGCTATTTTTGTATTCCTTTGTAAAATATATTCAGTTTCTTCAATGATATTTTTCAATTTAATGTGCCGGCTAAAATTCAAAAAATCTAAACTTTTGATTAGACTGGTTTTAGAAACTTTATTGAACCAATAAAAGTCTTGTATATAAACAGAGTCAGAATATCAAGATATTTTTTTCACTGTACTAAATCAAATAATCTGCATTCCATGTTGTTGAATCCCATCCAGTTAATGCTAAATTTATTGACAATTTTGGTGTCTTAATTTGACATGGAAATAAAATTTGTGATCAAACAATCACTAGAGCCCGGAATGTATCCCAGAACCCACCAAATCCAGAAATTTATTTCTAAATTATAGTTTGAAAAAACTTAAAAAACACGCTTTTATACTGAATCGAACTAAAAAGTAAAAAAATAAAACGATTAATATCAAAAACACGAGGAAGTCAATTTTTGTTGGTTTTATCTGAAGCCGCCTAAGCAGCACAGCAGTCAGAGAGCTCCATTAATAATCCATTTAATCATTTTTGTATTTAGTGAAACATATTAATCGTTGTTTGGAAAATTCATTATTATCTTCCAAACAACACTAATTATTACTCTAAATGTACCTTCGATCAAAAGTAACTGCTTATGACGTTATTTTAACTGAAATTTAAGAATAATTTAGATAGTTTTATCAGTAAACACACAACATCGAGTAACTATAAAGTGGTGCAGCTTTAATATTCCCTCACTCAGTGAACAACACTTGATTTCGGCATAAAAAATAATTGTTGCTTAACAAAATAAGATTTAATTAGAATTTTAAGTGCATACCTTTACAAATTAAAATCATAAAAGAATAACAGAGGGCATTTAATAAAATACAATTTCTTGAATCCACTTTTAAATTTCTTACGCAAAAATTTTATTTTTAGAAGAGAAAATTCATAATGGGACACACCAGGAGGAACTCAGAAGTACTGGAAAAGCAATGCATTGTACAATCAGAAAACTTCTCTATAAATACTTCAAAAAATAGAATTTCACTAAACATTCTCTTCAACAATTCTCGGCTAAGAAAACAAAAACTTTGCAATTTCATCAGCTATTTAAAAGAGGGAAACTTGGTAGAAAAAAAAACAAGAGACGTAAAATTCATAAGGTTTTACTATTCTTTAATCAATAAGCAAAAACGCCACAATGTCTTAAAATAAAAGTTTATGCATTAAAGTTTATTTTCATTTCGGGAGTTAAAAAAGCAGTTTTCTTTGGCTGAAATATCTTTTCTGATTCAGAAATTAAAATTTCCCTTCGTATTAGTTTCGGTTATTTCTCTAAAGGAAAAAGTTCGATAAAAAGTTATAGGGTATTCAATTTAAAAGTACAATTTAAAACAAATCGAACGTACGTTTTTTTAATCCATATGTAAGGGATTCTTTTTAAATGTGACACAGTTATTACAGATTAAGTAATACATTTTATAGATTATATTTATGCCAGTATTATTAAAAATAACTGCTCTCTTCTATATACGTAAAGGTAATTTAGTTTCATTCTAAGAAATAAAACATTTTAAGAGCTGTTTAATTAAATTTTACCTAATGTCTTACAAATATTGTTTATAAAATAATGTTAGAAGTCAGAAAAATATTGGAAAAATGTTGGGATCCCATTACCATGCATACAATTATACCTGCATTCTTCATATAAATTGCAAATTCTCTATGAAATATCTTCTTAGGTTATTATTACGTGTTTATTTAAATTACGTGTTTTTTAAATAAATATTAAAAGAATTTTTTTTCTAAAAAGTGTGATGATGTAAAGGTTATTAAGAACTTTAAAAAACTTTTAATTAAATTAGAATCATAGTATTAAAAACTTTTCAAAGCTTAAATTTTTTTTATCATTTTCTTATTTCTCAAAACATTTCCAGCATTTAATTCAGATAGCATCGGTTACACATTTTTGCTTTCTATTTTATTTGCTTCTGTAAGTTTTCGTTATGTTTTTCGAAGTATTATCATTTTAAAGAAGATAGTTGGAAAAAACAATAAATATATATTAAACTTTAAGAGTTGGTGAAGAAAATATTTCAATATAAATTTAGAGAAAGAAAGAAAAGTTTCCCTGTTCTTTTTAGTCCAGTTCAAAAAAGTTTTCTTTTTTTCTCTTTTGATACCTTCTAAATTAAGTCTATATTGAATAAATTAATAATTATAAGTGACAAAATGGTTGATTTACAAAAGCAAACAGTAAGTAGAAAATATTGTTTAGTTAATGTATTTCTTCAAATTATTTCTCATTCAGAATTTGAAAGTTGTTTAGCCATTCTTTAAATATATTGAATCACTTTCTTGTTTATATACTGATGAAAATATTTTAAAAAACAAAATACATTGTTTCTCACAAATTTATGGAATATGTTCTGATGTTGAGAATTTTGGAAAAATCAGAAAGTAAAACCAATAATCTTAAATTTGACACCTAAGCTATAGAATTGCTTAGTGTATTCAGAAAAAAATGCAGCACATTGATTCAAAATAGTTATATTAGTGATTTAATGATAAATAGGCAATACACACAATATTTAAATCAAAAAGAGAATATTTGAGACCTTTTTTTAAAAAAAATTTAAACAATAGAATACATATTTAGAAAATATTTCTTAGTAAAAAATATAGTTACGTTCAGGTAGTTAGAATGGGCGCGGGCACAAATTCAAGTTTTTGGGAAGTTCATGTTATACATTCTTAAAAATAAAAATATATTATAATACAAATGTCCGATTTTTAGTTGACCATGTAAAGCTAAAAATCTATTTAGTTCTACAACATCGGAAAAATATGTGGGACATATTTTATATAAAAATATGGCGTTATAAAATTGTATACCTGTATTTGATGTGCAAGAGCAAAATATTAGGTGTGAAGTATACTTCAATTTAGGAAAGGTATGGTGGGCTTAGGTTTTACTCCTTCATATTGAGTTAAAATGTTTTACTGGTAAGTTTAAGCTTTATAATTAATAATTAATTTGGCTGCAATTTTCTGAATCATTTTATAGAGACTACACGAAGTAATAAATACGTATTGAAAAACATAAAATATTGTAATATTTTATGAAAATTGCACATGCCTAATGCCCAGTGAGAAACCCAGTGGCTGAGTATTAGCTTATTCCGCTTTCACGCAACTGGTTAGGGGTTCAAACCTCGGGCTGGGTAAGGTCGACTCAGCCTTTCATCCTTTCAGTTGGTCAATAAATGAGTACCAAGCTTGCTTGGGAACTAAAAACTAAGTGTATCACCTCAGAGTGACCTCCTGAACGGAACATCTGCTTATGCACCTCAGTGCCCAAGATCATGAAAACTGCGGTAGGCGCAGTAGGCCTTGGCCTTCTATGGGCTGTTACGCCACTGAGAAGTAAAGAGTATATTAAAAATATTCCTTCTTTAATATTAAAAACTTATTTGGAAAAATTTATTTTGTTTAAATTCTTATTAAAAAGAATGATAGGAATAAATAGCATGATTTAAAAATTCGAGTTTAATTTTCTTTAATTACTTTTTAGTTACATAGTTTTTATTTAAGTTTTATTTACACATCAAATATACATAATTCTGATATATTTCAATTCTAATACTTTTTCTCACGCAGGGAAAAAAAATTGTTGGTTTCGGTGAAATAAAACTTTAATCGTGCTTTTTTTCTAGTTTTGTTTTGTCGAACATAAATTTTAATCGCAAATATAAAATATTTTATTATTCCATTGAAAATATTACTTTTGGGAATGTCGAAAAATACACAAAACAAACTGTAAGTAATTCAGTTTCACCATGATTTAATTTTTTTAGGATAACAAAGAATTCATTTGTATTTTTTTTGTGCTTATATTTCAAATTTGTAAAACAATATTTTTGTATTGTTTTGCAATTACGTAACTAATACTAATAATTTATCATGTGCAAAGGTGACGTAAATATTAGCATTATTCTTATTATTTAAATAAACTAGTAATACAAAATATCAGTTAAAATATAAATTTATTATCGCATACTTTTAGCGTAAAGTCTTTAACTATAATAATATGCAGCTAATGAAATAAAACCTTACCAATATATTTAATACACAACTTCAGATTGCCTTATTCTAGTTGAAATATCTTACACAAGACAGTTAAATATCACTCATTCCATACAATAGAGCCTCAACAATTTTCTAGAAATTCCTGATCAATATATTTAAAAATAAAAGATATTTTTACACAATTTTTGGACATTCATTTTAAAGATAATATATTTTTGTTACATATAATTTACTGGATATAAATCAAATAATAAGATTTTTATTATGAGTCTTTATTTCTTACTTCTTTCGCTTTAAAAGTAATTAAAACTTTGCTAAAAATACTAGTAAAATGTTCCCCGACCAATAACGTAAAAATATTCTGACACTTCTGAATGTATTGTTTTATACCTTTTTATAAAATGTAAAATAACCGAGAGCTTCTGCTTTTACAAGAAATATGTGTTCATAAACTAAGTTTTTGCAATAATTGGGAACAGATATTCAATAAGTTTCTGAATAACAACTTAAAATATTTTTTATGGATTATATACTTTTTATATAGCCACTATCATATATAGAATATGACTATTTTTTTATAAATAAGTTGTATGAAATCTTATTGTCAGTTCAACTTGCAGCAGGAGGGCAAAATCCTCCATCGCTTTTGTAATGAATCAACGGTTCCTAATCTTTGATTATTAACATTTCACATCCCTAAGGACTGGTCAAACGTTTCAATCTTAACGAAAGGTCAAGAGAACAAAGGATTTCACGAGATGTTTAATCTAAACTCAACAGATATTGCGGGATCTCACTGCCATTGAAGTTCTATTCTTAGTATTTATAAAAAATAAAGTTCTTTTTTAGTAAATACTAACTTTATAAGAGGATTTATACTCACACACCTTACTACCTCTGCTATTTTTAAGGATTTTTATAAGTATTCTGTTTAATAGAGTTAAATATCTTTTTGTGTACACGTAATCTACCAGAATATGTAATCTTTATAATATGATATCTTTTCTTTTTATATATCTCTATATCGCGGGTTATAAATCTAACTTAAAGGTAAACAATATAGAAGTATGTATGTATCAGTTTACGGGTTAGAATTGTTTAATTTTAACTTAAAAATTACTAAAAATATCTTTTTGAATGAATTAAAAAAGTTCTTTTTTGCCTAAATGGAAAGTTTTTTAAGAACAAAATTATAGATGGTATTTTTTTATTTTTTATTTTCTTAGACGTATTGTTTTGGTTGTATATAAACTCAAAGCTTGATCACTTTGTTCACCTGAAGATTTCTTTACATTTGAAAGCTTCTATTACAAATTTCATTTACTTACCTTTTGAATCCTTCTGTAAGTATCATTTTTAACATTACATATATAATATATTGATACTTTTACAAATCATTATGTTGATTTTTCACTACTCGTTTAATTTTATATTCCTTGCATTTTACGTTTTTTTTTGGGCAAATAAAGATTTACCAAGTCTTATGGAAATACAATTGGTACCATTAAGCTGGTTTAAATCCACTTCTCGGCTCTAAGCCTGAATTTGCATTTGGATTTGACAGGTTCCCAATCTTCTTTTGATTTGAAATTCTTATGATTTGGTTAAAGAATATTTCATTTTATATGCGTAAGATCAAGATATGTACTTGATACATGAACTCACCCTTTATATATATATATATATTAAATACATGTGTGCATGTGTTTCCATACACGTGTGTTTTTCTTATGATCACATTTTACCGAAAATGAAAATATTTCAATTTGAATAGTAGTTACTCACATGGTAATGATACCAATAGTCTGTTTGGACCTCATTTTTAAGTTTCTGAAAAATATATAGATCGTTTCCTTTCACTTTAAAGAAACTTAAGAAAATTGATAGCTTTATAAATAAAGTTTTCTTTTAAAAATCGTTAAAAAAATTGATTTTACGATAAGTAAGACTATTTGAAATTCAAAATATTTAATACTTATTGCATATTTTTCAGCGAAATTTTTTGCCTAAATGGTAAATAAAAATACGAATTATTATTTTTTGAAAGAATTATAATGTGTGTGAGATATGAATAGAATTATTCTAGAAATGATTCAAAGTGACTAAAGTATCATTCCCCTTCCAAATATTACAAGTAAAGTATTTTTATTAAAAAAATTGCTTTTTTATAGTTCTTGGAGCTATTGGCGACAGATCTTGTAATTTTGAAACATGATCAGGTGACGCCACTTCAGTTCACATCCCCTTCCTCAAACTTCTATGCCACACCAACGAGAAGACTTTGAGTACCGACAGATTTTACGTGCCCCAATCCCTCTACACAACGGGTCTTCAGTGACAATATATTTCGAACCTGCTACTTAATAATGCTTGCCACGTGTTCGTGGCTATGGCCACGACCACGGCTTCAGCAGCCCCAATTTTTTGCAGAAGATACAATATTAGTAACATTTAACTCAAATATGCACAGGTAAAGAATAGGAACGTAATAAGATTAAATCAATATACAGTGGGTAAAAAAAGTATATTTGCACACCTACATTTTTGTTTGCAATTCATAAAAAAGAAGCATTAAGAAATAAATAAATTGGTATTGCCAAATCAGAATAAGTTTAATCATCCAAAACAAACAGAAAAATTACAATAATATAAATAACAATGCTTTTTTGTAACAAAATTAAAATATCTCGTGTCAAAAAAGTATTTGCACACCTGCATGAATACCAAAGAAATAAAATATATAAGCAAATTTCAAATAACTAATATTTAGTATGCATTCCTTTAGCATCTATTACTGCTTGTAATCTTGCTGGCATTGATTTAATTAAATTTTCTATAAAGATAGGGTCAGTATAATCGACCACTCTTCAATAAGGGCTTGTTTAAGGGCATATTTACTTGAAATCTTCCTTTTTCTTATTTTTAAATCCACAGAATTCCACAAATTTTCCAAAGGATTTAAGTCTGGTGATTGTAGTGGAGTGGCAAGTTTTCTGGATACAAGATAAAGCAACCACATACTTGTTATACCGGCAGTGTGCTTGGGATCATTGTCTTGCTGAAAATAGTACGAATTACTGATACCCAATTTTATTGCACTTTGTGGCAAGTTATCTCGCAACACATCAATATAGCTTCGAGCTGTCATATTCCCATCAATGAAACACAAATTACCAACTCCTTTGCTAGCCATGCACCCCCAAATCATAACAGAACCTCCTCCATGTTTAACTGTAGGTAACACATTTTTGGTATGAAAAGCAGTACAAGCTTTTCTCCAAACTAATTTCCTGCCATCTGATTTAAAGTTATTGAACTTACTCTCGTCGGAGAAGATGACATTTTTCCAGAAATCAATTGGCTTATTGATATATTCCTTAGCGAATTCAAGTCCCTTCAGTCTATTTTGTTCAGTTATGAGAGGTTTTTTCCTTGGAGATCTCCCATAAATCTGTGCATCATGCAGGACATTTCGAACACTTTGGGCACAGATTTGAACTCCAGATGTTGAAGCGACATCATTGGCTAATGTAATTGCACTAACAAATGGATTTTTCGATGCTTCTCTTATGATTTTTCGCTTAATTCGCAGTGAAAGTTTCTTTGGGCGTCCAGAGCGCAAGTTATTTGATGTAGATCCTCTTTCTTTATGACATACCGAACAGTAGAGAAGCAAACATTTACTTTTTTACCTATTTCCTCGATAACTTAGGCCATTTTCACGTAGAGAAACAATTTTTTTCTCGCAACGAAATCGGCAATTCAGATTTTTTTGGTGCCATTACAATTTGAAATCGATAATCAACTGATAAAGTTTCGAGAATACCTCCTTTTATAGTCGTCTTACGTATGTTATTTACTGCGGGATGACTGTCAAATAATTCGCAAAAAAATGCAAATTTGCTAAAGTTGAGTTAAGTGTGCAAATACTTTTTTGACATAAGATATTTTAATATTGTTGCAAAAAATGTTTTTTTATTAATATTATTGTATTTTTTGTAATTAATTTAAATGAATAGGCTTATTTTATTTTTAAAATGCCAATTTTTGTATTTCTTAATGCATTTTCTTATAAATTGTGAACAAAAATGTATGTGTGCAAATACTTTTTGTACCCACTGTATATGTTGAATTCTTTTGCTTTACTTTTTATAAATGTAATGTCAATACGAGACCCATCGGCCGAGTTTTAGCGTATCGCGCTTATACGCCACAGATTCAGGGGCTTAACCCCGGGCTGGGCAAGGTTGACTCAGCTTTTCACCCCTTCAGTTTGTCAATAAATGAGTACCAAGCTTGCTTGAGAACTAAATACTGAGGGTTTTCTCATCAAACTGACCACCTGACCGGAAAATCTGCTCATGCACCACAGCACCTAGGGTCCCGAAAACTCAGATGGGCCCGGTATAGGCCCTGGTCCACCATGGGTTGTTGCGTCACTGAGATTAGTTCGTAATGTCAATATAGAACTTTAAATGTCCTCATGGAAGAATAAATTATATGAAATAAATCAGGATTATATCACAATTTTCGGAATCCAATTACCCAAATTATCCCAATACGAAGATTTTTTAAAGTATTGTATTATTATTGCATAAATTTCTTAAGCGTTTGGTTTTTACGAAGAGAGACTGTTTTAATACATAAACACCGGAAAAACTTCTTTTAAAATTAGGTATAGATTTCTATAAATATAAATCACAATTTATTTTGATCCTCTTTCTTTGAACCTTAAAAAAATCGTTAATTATAGGATTTTAAGGAGATTTACTTTTAATTTAAAAATACATAAAAAAAGAAAATTCCAATTATTCTTTTACTATTTGCTATCTGATAAAACGTTCAAATGTTATCAATTAGAGTCTAGTATTCCGTATGTCAGAAGGTGATATGGTAAACTACACGTGGCTGAAAATTTGAGATGATAAACGTTATTCAATGAACAATGAGAAAAGAAAAAGAATCCTTTCCCGTCGTCACCTCTCATCTTTAAAAAGAACAAGCAAAGCAAAACCGTAATGATAATGTCATTCAGGAATTAACTAAATAAAGAAATGGCTTTTTTTAATATTCGTTTCTGACTTGAATGAGTTGCTCAGTTTTCTTTAAAAAAATAAAACATAATTAATGATGTTTCATTCAGATGAACTTGCGAGTGAAGAATAATTATAAGACTTTCACATTTCGCATTAATGAGATGAGTAAGAGTCTTTTTCTTTTCTAATGCAAGTTATTGATTTAATTTTAGTCGGACTGCAAATATCACGTTTTATTTTTTGTTAACATGAAACAGGTCCGTATGAAGAAAAATGCGAATGAATGTATATATAATTTATGTTGCAATTTTCTGCCGTGTTAGATTTGCCCCCGTCCCCGCCTTATTTTTTTTAAAGATTTTAATAAATTTTTTCAGTAAAGATTAAATTTTAAAAAAGTGCTGGTTTGACCAATATTTTATTATAGTTTTTGTTGTGGTTGCTTAATTCATGTCTAGTTGAGCTGGCTTAAGTCCATGATATCATTCACTCTTAGAAAGACAATAACCATCAGTGGGTGTTCATATAGATCCTGTAATTATAGTTTTTAATAATACAAAGTTATTCATAATTCCTTACCGGGTTTCGAAGCACTATTGCAAAAAAAAAAAAAAAAAAAAAGACGAATACAGCAAAAAAGAACACTCGAAAGAACAAAGAATCATGCCAAGTTTTTTTACATATTTAACAGGTGTTCCACATGTAAAACCTTTATTACACGGAATACATTAGTGCAGCGTTTCTCAAACTGTGGGGCGCACCCACCAAGAGAGGGGAGGGGGTGATAACTCAACGAGGGGGGTGCGAGCATATTGAAAAGTCGTAAACAAACAATTATTTTTAAAACATTATTAATTTATTGAAAGTTTGCAAACAAAATACATTCTAACATAATAAAGAAAAAAATACATATTTAAACTCATATAATAAACTTGTAAATGAATCTGTACTGCACAATGTATTTCGCAATTCATTTAACAACGCTGTTAGAGTAAGTTTAATAATTAACAGTGACTCCATGGGTTGTCATATGTAAAATTATACACAAAAAATAACACTTATTAATTTGTATAGTTTATAATTAATCCTAGAACTGCAGATAAAAAGTTACGCGATTTGCTTCCCACTGCCATCATTATCCACGCAGCACGAGTGTGTGATGTATTAGATGGGGGAGGAATAAGTAGGCAAATCCTTCGAAAA